>PVIW01004952.1:79983-101017 GCA_004026585.1 Noctilio leporinus | reverse complement strand
AGAACGAATCAACAAATGGGACTATATCAAATTGAAAAGTTTCTGTTCAGCTAAAGAAAATATCAGCAAAATGAAAAGTGAACCAACTGTATGGGAAAACATATTTGCCAATGATACCTCAGACAAGGGTCTGATCTCCAAAATATATAAAGAACTAATGTGACTCAACACCAGGGAGACAGACAGCCCAATCAAAAAATGGGCAAAGGACCTGAACAGACAACTCAATGAGGAAGATATACAAAGAGCCCAGAGGCATATGAAAGAATGCTCAATATCACTAGTCATCAGAGAGATGCAAATTAAAACTACAATAAGATACCACCTCACACCTGTCAGAATGGCAATCATCAATAAATCAACAAACAACAAGTGTTGGCGAGGATGTGGGGCAAAGGGAACCCTGGTGCACTGTTGGTGGTAATGTAGGCTGGTGCAGCCACTGTGGAAACAATATGGGGTTTCCTTGAAAAACTAAAAATGGAACTGCCTTTTGATCCAGCAATTCCACTACTTGGACTATACCCAAAGAATCCTGAAACACCAATTCATAAGAACCTATATACACCTATGTTCATAGCAGCACTATGCTGCTATGCCAAGTGCTGGAAACAGCCTAAGTGCCCATCAGTGGATGATTGGATCAAAAAACTTTGGTACATTTACATGATGGGACACTACACAGCAGAAAGAAAGAAGGAACTCCTGCCGTTTGCAACAACATGGATGGAACTGGAGAGTATTATGCTTAGTGAAATAAGCCAGTCAGTGAAGGACAAATACCATATGATCTCACCCATTACAGGACAATAATGAACAAAACTAACAACAATCAAAACAGAACCAAATATATGAATACAGTGAATAGGCCTTCATTGGTCAGGGGGAAAGGGGTTGGGGGCAGAGGGGAGGCAGAGGCAAGGAAAGGGAGCAGTTTAGACAAGAGCCTAGTATAAAGGAACCATGGACATGGACAACAGGTGGGATTGACTTTTGGGGAGAGTGGTGGGTGGGGAGAGGGACAGAGGGGATCAAAAAGGGGATGGAAGTAATACAACAGCAATAAAATTTTAAAAATAATTATACACCATGACAAAATGGGATTCATCCCAGGGGTACAAGGATGGCTCAATATTCACAAATTAATAAATGTAATACACTGCATAAACAAAATGAAAGTTAAAAATCCTATGGTCATATCAATAGATGCTGATAAAGCATTTGATAAAGTACTATACCTTTTATGATAAAAACTTTCAGCAAAATGGGAATAGAGGGAGCATACCTTAATGTAGTAAAGGCCATATACAAGAAACCTGAAGCTAACATATTCAACAGGCAAAACTGAAAGCCTTTCCCTTGAGATGAGGAACAAGGCAAGGGTGTCCACTCTCTCTGCTTCTATTCAACATTGTCCTGGATATTCTAGCCATAGCAATCAGACAAGGAAAAGGAATCAAAGGCATCAGAATTGGAAACAAGGAATTAAAACTATCATTATTTGAAGATGACACCATAGTGTACATAGAAAACCCTATAGACTCCATTAAAAGACTGTTCCACCTAATAACTGAATTTGGCAAAACAGCTGGATACAAAGTCAATGTCCAGAAATTGAAGGCATTTTTATACACCAACAATGAAACATCAGAGATAGAAGCTAGAAAACAAATCCCATTTACCATAGCAACAAGAAAAATAAAATACTTAGGAATAAAGTTAACCAAGGAAATAAAGGACTTGTTCTCAGAAAACTGCATAACACTGAAGAAAGAAATTAAGGAAGATACAAATAAATGGAAGCACATACCATGTTCATGGTTGGGAAGAACTAACATCATTAAAATGTCCATACTACCCAAAGCCATCTATAGATTCATTGCAATCCCTACTAAAATACCAATATCATATTTCACAGAATTAGAATAAACACTTAAAAATTCATATGGAGTCAAAAATGACCCCAAATAGTTACAGCAATCCTGAGAAAGAAGAATGAAGTAGGAGGAAACACAATACCAGACATCAAGCTATATTACAAAGCTATAGTAACCAAAATAGTCTGGTACTGGCACAAGAACAGGCAAACAGATTAATGGAACAGGACAGAGCCCAGAAACATACCCAGGACTCTATGGGCAACTAATATTTTACAAAGGGAGAAGAAACATAAACTCGAGTGCAAATAGCCTCTTCAACTAGTGTTGGGAGAACTGGATGGGCACATGTAAAAAAATAAAACTAGGCCACCAACTTACACCATACACCAGAGTAAACTCAAGATGGACAAAAGAAACATAAGCAGTGCCATCATAAAAGCCCTAAAGGAAAACATACGCAAAATAATTTCAGATATCCCACACAGCAAAATATTCACCAAAATATCTCTCAAGGCAAGGGAAATGAAGAAACAAATAAACAAATGAGACTACATCAAAATGAAAAGTTTCTGCTGAGCCAAAGAAAACAATGAAAAAATAAAAAGGGAACTAACCATATGGGAAAACATATTTGCCAATGACACCTCAGACAAGGGTTTGATCTCCAAAATATATAAAGAGCTAACATGACTCAACACCAAGGAGACAAACAGCTCAATTAAAAAATGGGCAAAGGACCTGAACAGACACTTCTCCAAGGAAGACATACAAAGGGCCCACAGGCACATGAAAAAATGCACAACATCACTAGCCATCTGAGAGATGCAATTTAAAACTACAATGAGATACCACCTCACAGCTGTCCAAATGGCCATCATCAACAAGTCAACAAACAAGTGCTGGTGAGGATGTGGAAAAAAGTGAACTCTGGTGCATTGCTGGTGGGAATGCAGATTGGTTCAACCACTATGGAAGACAGTATGAAATATCCTCAAAAAACAAGAATAGAACTGCCTTATGACCCAGCAATTCCACTGCTAGGATTATACCCAAAGAATCCTGAAGCATCAATTCAGAAGAACCTATGCACCTCTATGTTCATAGCAACACTATTTACAATAGCAAAATGCTGGAAACAACCTAAGTGCCCTTCGGTGAATGAATGGATCAAAAAACTTTGGCACATTTACACAATGGAGTTCTGTGCAGCAGAAAGAAAGAGAGAACCTTTGTGATTGCATGAATGGAACGGGAGAGAATCATGCTTAGTGAGATAAACCAGGTAGTAAAAATTAAATACCACATGTTCTCACTTAATCCAGGAGACTAATGAACAAACAAACAAGCAAACAAAATGGAACCAAAGACATGACTATAGGGAACACCCTTTCACTTTCAGTGTGTAGAGGGGAGCGGGTGGGGGAGATGGAGGCAAGGAAGGGGAACAGTTTAGTCAAGGAACTAGCATTGATGACCCATTGACACAAACAATACATGGGATTGACCATGGTGGGTGGATAAAGAGGTTGGGGAAGGGGAGAGCAGAGGGGGAAAAATTAGATGAATATAATATAACAACAGTGAAAAAAATACTTGACAGAAGCCACAGGTATTGAATGTTGCCCTTGGGGGAGTAGCTGCCTCACCTGGGAGCTTGTTAGAGGTGCACAATCTTGGGCCTGGCCCAGGTCTACTGCATCAGAATCTGCATTTTAACCAGATCACCCAGGTTAAGTGGATGCACATTAATATGTGAAAGAGGTTGGTATAGACACGAGTGGTGGTGAATTAAAAGTTAAATGATACTTCTGGAATTTTCAGAGGAACCAGGGTAGAAGACTGAGAGTGAGAAGAAAGAAGGTACCCTCTACATGGGAACCCCCTGCCCCATTTCTGCCCAGTCTTACCGATACTTTTGATGAGGCTATTGTAATAGTCCTTTTCCTTCTCTTCCACGAGGACCTTCACCAAGGGTTCCAGGAAGGGACTTGTCAGCAGTGTGTTAGGAATTAGCTTCAAAATCCGAACCATCACTTCGTCCTCCTCAGGGGCAATCATGTCTTTTCGGATTCCATTGGTCAAGTAGTAAGAGTATCTCTTCCATAACCAAACCACCAGCAAGAAAATGATCATGATTAGTGAACTGTGCCTACCTGCCCACATCCATCAGCTGCCAAGAGGCCATGTTCACACAGCACCTATCCCCACTCTTCACTCACTACAATTGTGCTCCCTGGGCCTGTGACTTCACACTCACTGCTATAAGATCACTAGCAGGTTTTCCTCGTGACCCTGCAGAGATTTCAGTGAAGTGTAAAGGACTGGTCAAATGCCCTGAAGACAAGGAACAGAGGAATGAACTGGGGACCAGGCAGCATATCTGATGGGCTTTAACAGTGTATCTGATGAACTTTAAGGAGAGGAATGACAAGCTCCTTAAATGGACTCAAATAATTCATTCTCCTCAACAATGCTGATTCTCTACAGAATGCTTTGATCCTGTGGCCTGTAGCTGCCAGTTAGGAAAAAATTCCTCAAAGACCCAGTGAGACTTATTATAGTTCATCAGATCCATGGGTTTTGGGTTTAGAAAAATAATAGATGCATGACATGAACAAAATAGCCAATGTGATAACATCAGAACGTTTTGTTTATTTAGGGCTGGGCTCTAAGCTGCTGAATGGCTGAAGGGCTGCAGAAATGAATTAGTTCAGATAGTTGAGAAGCACTAAGTGTAGTAAATGGTTTGAAATCAGCTTCAAGTTTCAGTGCCAATTGTCCATGGTCAGAAGAAGCTAAGCTCACCTTTCTCCAACCTTAATGGAACCTGATTATATAAGAAAAAGTTCTACACTCCCTCCTTATAAGAACTGCTTGAGGTGAAGAAAGATGCTCTAGTTAAAATGCAGATTCACAGACCCCCTTCTCAATAGTGTGAGGTTGTTTAAACAAGCACTTCAAGTGACTCTAATTTTTAGACAATTTTGAGAAATGCTGCGTAGCTCTTTAGAGCACAGAGACTTTCGTATTAGCCAGACCTGGTATAAACTAAGTTCTAGCTTCATCTCTTACTGACTGTATAACCCTTAGCAAGTTGTTGAATCAGTCTACACCCCAATTTCCACACCTGGGCAATAGGGATAATCATAGTACCCAGGTCTTGAATGGGCTCAAGCATGGGTTTAGCATGGAATTTTGCCAATAGCACATATGAGTTTTTATTGTTAATCATTTTATTACATACTTTATACTCACAAACTATTTGCTCTAAAATTTTATTTTTCTTTTTTTAAGATAGAGGTTAGAAACTCAAGAGGCTACTTGGAATCAAGCAGGCAACATTAACAAGTGAAAGTAAGCTGAACATAAAAATAATAAGAAATGGTGGAGACTGTGACATACTGGAGAATGTATCTTATCTAAAGGAGAGAGATTACTAATCAGCTTAAAATGTCTTAATTATTTTAAGAGAGGTTCAAAGTTGACCTTATGTGACATTTTCCTCATTTTCAACAAATGTCAACATGCCCTGATCAGTGTGGTTGAGCACTGTTGTCCCACAAAGTTAAAGGATGCCAGTTGGATTCCCATTAGGTCACGTGCCTGGGTTACAGGTTCCATCCTAGTCAGGGGGTATGTGAGAGGCAACTGATTGATGTTTCTCTCACATCAATGTTTCTCTTCCTCTTTTTCTACCTCCCTTCCCCTCTTCCTAAAAATACATAAATGAAATATTTTTAAAAATCAATAATTGAACAAATTCAGCCTATGGTAGGGTTGACAGATGTGTTGGGATATATTTATTTATACTAAAAATATTATTCATTGTGTATCTGAAATTCAAATTTAAATTGGTGTACTGTTTTGTATTTTGTTTTTGCTTTTATTTTCAAAATCTGGTAGCCCTTGCCTGTGGGTCACCATTTTGCAACTTATGTTCCCAGGAGACCCAAAGTTACTGATTTCTAGAGCATAAAATTCACACACATATGCACACGTGCACATACACACACATGCACACACCCTCACTCAGTAGACTGACCTGGGCTCTGGACTTTGGTATTTTTAAAACATGCCCTGGGTGATTCTGCTGTTCTTCTGCAGATTAGAGTTACTGAGATGCCAATAAATAGTACCACCCAGCAAATTGAAAGAAAGTAAGTGACAAGAACATACCTCCAAGTCTGATTTGGATGGTTTGGCTTCTTTATTTTCTATTTCTATCTCCTTCTGTAACATCATGTTGATCTGTTCTTCTGGACTCATGGGTCTACTTCCTGGGGGGATCAAAGAGGTCACCCCCTCCTTTTTCCTGAGAAAAGAGGTTGAGGTGTTGCAGGCCCATTTTGTCCTGAAAAGAAGACACAGCTTATCCCCTGGTTCTGTGCAAAGGTTCTATACAGTCAGCCTTTTTTTCTAGCCATATGAATGCCATTTTTCAGTAGAATCTCCCTCCTCTATGCCATCTTATAGCAGGGTGAACACTGCATAGTTATGTTAACATTGGCTTGCTCAGTTAAACTTTTCTTTATAGTCTAATATATATATATTTTAGATTAAAGGTATTTGTAGGGGAAAAATTCACTATTTACTGGGTGTCTGGGAATGCCGTGAGCATGGCTTTTATGAGATCACAGCCTTTTCTGGTTCCACCTGGTGTCCTGCAATATTTTGTACCCATAGGGACACCTTACCTGGTGGGATCCTCTTTGTCTCTGGAAAAGAACTTCATTTTCTTCTTTTTGGGCTGTGATGAGCATCTTGTCACTAGAATAGTGGAGAAGAAAGACATTAGTAACAGACAATGGCCTTGGGCCATCCTCTGTCCATAGGGATGTGCCTCTCAGGACTGTCCAGAAGCATACTAAGGGGGTAAACTGGTGCAGTGGAATGAGGCAGGTGATGTGGGCTTTGGCCCCACTTGCACCACTAATTACCAGTGTGACCCTGAAGAAGTGACATCATCACTTCAGGGCTCAGCTTCCCCAGCTATGCAATGGGGATGAGCATACCATCTATTCATTCATACATGTAACAGGTATTAATAACTGCCTACTCAATTTACTAAACAACTCTGTTGCTCTGTTTTCTCAATGTCAGGTATATTATTGTTTCATGTTGTCCTTTAAATAGACTCAAACTCCCTGGCTGCTGTGGCTCAGTGGATTGGTGCCAGCCTTCGAACCCAAAGGTTGCTGGTTCAATTCCCCAGTCAGGGCACATAATCAGGTTGCAAGCCAGGTCTCCAGCCAGGTTCTTAGCTGGAGGCAGGTGAAAGGCAGCCATACATTGATGCTTCTCTCACTTTTTCCCTCCCTGCCCTTCTCTCTGAAAATAATGAATAAAATCTTTAAAAAAAATTTTAAATAGACCAGAATTTAAAAACTAATATATTTATTTTAAAGGGACTACTATACGATCATCATAAATCACCAGAGGTAAAAAAAATTAAAATAAAAAATAAAACATCAGTATTATTTGAAATAAATATAACTACTGCAAATAGAAAAAAATATCATTTTCAATAGAGAGGGTAACTACAAATGAATGTAATAAATAATATAAAATGCTACTAGGAAACTTGTTTAAGTTTCTAGCCTAAGGAAATTAACAAGTGATAAAGAAGTGTTAATAACATACTAATATTAAATAGATGTTCTGAAATAATCAGAGAACTGAAGACTCAAAATGTATTTTTGAGTTCATACTTCAGCTCCTCAATCTACTCCAAATATAACAATAATAGACAAAATACTCTAAAAGTTAACATGACATTTCTCCAAATACATCTAATAAGAATTACTAAGGGATAGCCTTACACAGATTTTGTGTAGCAGGTAGATTAAATAAATTAATACATATAAAGTACTATGGTCAGCAGCTTCCATGATGGCCCTTAATATCTCCTAGTTTCAGGCCCTTGCGAAATCCCTTTGAACATGGGCTTGGCAACTCACTTCTAACAAACAGAATATGGCAAAAGTGATAAAATGTCATTTGCAAAATTAAGTTCCAAAAAAAGATTGTTTTCTTTCTGGCTCTTTTCTCTTTTGTTTTCCCCCTTGTTCTCTATGGGGAAAGCCAGAAGTTACAGCTGTCCTATTAATAGGACCATGTAGCAGGAAACTGATATCTATGGCCAAGAGGCAGTGAAGACCTGAGAACATGAGTGAACTTGGAAGAAGATCCTTCCCTAATGACCTTTAGATGACTGTGGCCCTGGCTGACACCTTGATTGCTTGCTTGTGAGAGACTCTAAGCCAGAATCACCCAGTTAAGTCACGCCCAGGTTCTTGACCCATAGAAATGATAAAATAACAAGTGATGGCTGTTTTAAACTGTTAACTTTTGGGGCAATTTGTTATATGGCAATCAATTAAAAGTGCAGAGAGAACAGTATTTGGTGCATTGTAATGTAAGGTTCCTGGTGTATGGTAAATGTAAAGTTGGCCATCACAATCATTTCCATTATTTCATAGATGAGGAGAAAGAGACTCTGAGGTTATCTAAAATTAGCTGCCAGAAGAGGTAAAGTCAGGATTAAAACTGAGGATTACAGACCACCCTCTAAGACTCTTTTCTGAGCTGGTATGGTACAATGCCACAAATACCTGATGGCAACCGCTGAACAGTTCTTTCCCTAGGGACACTTATGGTGACTGGCTGGTAGACCTTCCGCAGGTCCTTCAACTTCAGGTTCTGAGCTGTCAAGGAGTAATTGTTGGCAATGGAATCACTGGGTCCACGGTGGTGATGCTGCTCTTTGAAGGGTACAGCCAGGGTCCATGATGTACGTTGCATCAAGGGGGGATAAAAGCTGTGCAACATAACAGTCTACAAAGGAAGAAATGCAGAGTGGGATCAATTTTGGATTGGCCAAAAGTTCATTTAGTTTTTTCCTTAAATAAAAGATACATTTTTCATTTTCATCAATAACTTTATTGATTTAGATATTTTTTAGTATGTTGGCCACCTCCTGCTATTGGCTTCTAATGGGTAGAGGCCAGGGGTGCTGCTAAACATTTTCCAATGCATAAGATAGCCTCACAGCAAAGAATTATTTGGCTGTGAGAACCAAGAAAATTGGCAAACCACCTTCGACATGTTTGATCAGTCACAGAACCTTCTTCACACTACACAGATCTTTTTTGTATGCTTCAGTTGAGTTTTTACCTTTCTTGAAATAATAAAACATAATATGCTGAAAATGTTCCATATATTCTTCCACCTTTAATATTAAAATGGCTATATAAAAATTCACCAATTTTGGTAAGTTTTTAAAAAATGTACACTGATATGACAGCTATCATAATACAATCTAACAAAATTGTTTTGAATAAAATTAAAGATAATTAAGCACTACTAGAGCCATTATATGGAAAAAAAAATAAACAAACATTTTGGCCAACCCAACATCTCCTACAACCTCACTGAAAATAACTTAATTTAAATAATTTTTAAATCCTCACCTAAGCACTTTTTTCATTGCTTTTTTAGAGAGAGGAAAGAAGATGGAAGATGAAGAAACACTGATGTGAGAGAGAAGCATCTATCAGTTGCATCTTATATATACCTGGACCAGGGTGGATTATACCCACAATCTATTCCTGACCAGGAATTAAACCCACAACCAATGATGCTCCAACCAACTCAGTCTCACTGGTCAGGGCACAAATATTTTCTGAATGGATGCCAATTCTACTTCTCTGAACACTGAGGGCATGATTTCTGAAGTCTAGTTTTCAATAAACAGTTAGTTTGTGAGTCAGGTAATTTATTTTTATTGTCTTTATTCTTACAGACATTGCTATACGGTAGAAATAATTATTCTCACTTTACAACTAAAGATGAAGAAATTCAGAGTTTAAATAGCACAAGAGGTAAGTGAGGCCAGGTTCTAACTTACCTTTGCGCTACAGCATAGAACTTTTCCCCTTGCTATTGTAGCCTTTTCCAGTGACAGAAATAACCAAAGTCACTAAACCTACTTGTCAAGTCATGACAGCTTGCCTTCTACTAGTGGAAGACGAGCAGCCAGAAGACTGTACCTGATAGATTTCAGATGGTTCCTCATTAGCAGATGCAGGTAGAGGGGGCAGCTCCGGCCGCATCTGGGAGTGGCTCATATGATGTATGGAATCATTTTGGGGGATCTGTGAGAAAAGGGAACAAAGTCACTCTTTAGGAATTAGGAAGGATTCCCAAGTCTCTAGGTGGGTGAGAAGTAAACAGAGCCCCAGGAAGAGTTTTAGGCACAGAGTTCTGCCACAAAACAATTTTCTCATCTCCATTCATTGTGTAGGTCTCATGTTTAAATCATCAATCTGTTTCTCCTCCCACAACTCCTCCTTGGCTATACTTCAATGAGCAAATTAAGAAATTTTTTCCACTGGTAAGACCCCAAATTCTATGAGCATCCCAAGCTTCCCTACCCTGGCTTGTGATTAAAGGGGTTGCCTTAAAAAATAGATTCTTTGGAGAACCAAGATGGCAGAGAAGTAAGTGGAGCTACACCAATCTCCTCCCAGGACCAGTCTGTAATTACAACTTCACTGGGGAGAAGTGATCAGGATTAACCAACAGAACACCAGGTGGAGAGAAGCCTTATAAACACAGACAGAACAGTAGAGGCTGCTTCACAATGTGATTGTGGCTACACCTGACAGCTGATCACAGATTAATTGAATTAAAAACTAAAGGACACATAGACAGTGTGGATCTCTGGTTGACTCTAACAGGCTCATTAGGCCCAGACTGGGACATGATCTGATGTTTACCAGAGGTAGATGCAGGAAGTAAAGAAAGCGCATGTCTATAGACAGAAGGTCACACCACAAAGACAGGAAGTCAAAACAGCCCAATCTAAGTAGCAGAAACAAACAAGAAGAGTCACCTAAAATGGGGAGACAAAGAAACAACTACCCATTAAATGCAGGAATCCCCAGAAAGACTGCTAAATGAAATGGAAGTAAGCAAACTATCAGACATGGAATTCAAAATAATAATCATAGCCAGCTCAAAGAAAACTTCAAGCAACTCCTGGGGAACTATGAATAACTCCAGGGAAGCTATAAGGAACTTACTGAGAACTAAACCAGCATTAAAAAGGACATAGAATCTATCAGTAAAGCCAGGAGGAAATGAATAATACAATTTCAAATTGAAGAATAATGTGGAAGGAAACAAAAGCATGCTAGAGAAAGAAGATTGGATCAGCAAGCTGGAGAACAATGTAGAAAAATATTCCAAGACAGTACAACAAAATGGAAAGGAATGAAGAGGTTTTTGTTTTTGTTCTTTTTTTTTTTTTTTTTAATGAAGAGGTTTTAAGAGAGCTGCAGGTCAACATGAAATGTAATAATATCCATATCATAGGGATACCAGAAGTAGAAGAGAAATACGGGATAGAAAACCTGTTTGAAAAAGTAATGACAAAGGTACCAGCCTGTGAACCCAAAGGTTGCTGTTCAATTCCCCAGAAAGGGGACATAACCAGGTCTCCAGCCAGGTCTCCAGCCAGGTCTGTAGCTGGAGGCAGGTAAAAGGCAACCAAACATTGATGTCTCTCTCCCTCTCTGACCCTCTCCCTTCCTCTTTCTCTAAAAATAATAAATTAAAAAAATCTTTTTAATTAAAAAAAATGAAAAAAGTAATGACAAAAAAACTTCCCTAACATGATAAGCAAAAACCTCACTTGAATTAGGAAACAAAGGGTTCCAATGAAGATGAACCCAAACAGATCCACTCCAAGACACATCACAATTAAAATGGCAAATTTCAAAGACAAGGAGAGAATCCTAAAAGCACCAAGCATCAAAGAGAGAAAGAGCTAAGAACATAGATGAGGGCTCTGATAAGGTTATCAACTGATTTCTCAACAGAAACACTACAAGCCAGAAGGGAGTGGCAAAAAATATTCCAAGTAATGAAAAATAAATAAATAAATAAATAAATAAATAAATAAATAAAAATAAAAAGGCCTGCAACCAAGAATACTCTACCCAGGAAGGCTCTCATTCAAAATGGAAGGTGAAATAAAAAAGTTTCCCAGACAAAAGATTAAAAGAATACCTCTCTATTAAAACAGCATTGCAAGAGATGCTAAAGGGTCTTCTTTAAAAAGATGAAGAAACAGAGAGAGACAGAGAGGAAATAGGTGCAAAGAGGGGAAATGTCAAAGAATAAGTACTTGTAAATAATAACCTTAATGTAAATGGATTAAATGAACCAATGAAAAGACATAGGGTAGCTGAATGGATAAGAAAACATGACCCATATATATGCTATGTACAAGAGACCCACCTCAGAACAAAAGATCAACACAGATCAAAAGAGAAGGGAAGGAAAAGTATATTTCAAACAAATAAAAATAGGGGAGTTTAATTCCACATTATCAACAATGGACAGATCTTCCAACCAAAAAACAACCAAGGATATTGTAGCATTGAACAACACTCTAGAGGAAATGGACTTAACTGACGTATACAGAACTTTTCACCCCAAAGAAGTGAAATACACATTTTTCTCTAAGGCACATGGAACATTCTCAAAGATAGACCACATGGTAGGACACAAAACAAGGTTCCACAAATTTAAGAAAATTGAAATCATACCAAGCATTTTCTCAAACCACTGTGGATAGAAACTAGAAACTAACCTCAAGAAAAAAAATCCAAAACATTCTAATTCATGGAGATTAAATAACAAACTATTAACTACTGAATGGGTTAACAATGAGATCAAGGAAGAAATAAAAGAGTTTCTGGAAACAAATAATAGTGAATATACACAACCAAATAGTCCAAAATCTATGGGACACGGCAAAGGCAGTCCTCAGGGATGTTCATAGCAGTACCTGAAAAGGCCTTTCTGAAAAGGTTAGAAGAAGCTTATATAAACAATCTAACCATAAAGCTACAAGAACTAGGGAGCAACAACAAACAAAGCCCAGAGCAAGTAGGAAGGAAATAATCAAGATCAGAGCAGAATTAAATGACATAGAGACTAAAAGAACAATTCAAAAGGTCAATAAACCCAGGATCTAGTTTTTTGAAAAGATAAGCAAAATTGACAAGCCTTTAGGCAGACTCATGAAGAAAAAAAGAGAAAAGACCCAAATAAGTAAAATCAGAAAAAGGAGAAATCACAACCAATACCTCAAAAATACAAAGGATTGTAAGAATTTACTAGAAACAACTATATGACAAGGAACTTGACAACCTGGGTGAAATGGACAAATTTCTGGAAATGTATAACCTTCCAAAACTGAATCAAGGAGAAGCAGAATCTTGAATGAGCCAATAACAACTAGTGAAATTGAAGCAGTAATAAAAATAAATAAATAAACCTCCCAACCCACAAAAGCCCTGGACCAGATTGCTACACATGTGAATTTTCCCTAACATTTAGGGAAGAACTAACTCCTATCTTCCTCAGTATATTCCAAAATATTCAAGAAGAGGGAAGACTCCCAAAATCTTTCTATGAGGCCAATATTATTCTAATCCCAAAACTAGGTCAAGACACATAAAAGAAAGAAAACTACAGGCAGCCCAATATTTATGATGAACATAGATTTAAAAAATCTCAACAAAATATTTGCCAACGAGATCTAGCAATACTTTAAAAAATCATGTACCATGATCAAATGGGACTCATCCCAGGGATGCAAAGATGATATAATATTCACAAATCAATAAATGTAATACATCACATAAACAAAATGAAAAGACTAAAGAATGATCATATAACTATGCTGAAAAACCATTTGATAAAGTACAGCACCCATTTATGTTAAAAATGCTCAGCAAAGTGGAAATAGAAGGGAGCATAACTCAACATAATAAAGGCCATCCATGAGGAACCTGCAGCCAACATCATACTCAATGGGCCAAACTAAAAGCTTTCTCCATAAGATTAGGAACAAGACAAGGTTGTCCACTCCCTCCACTTCTGTTCAACATTGTTTTGGAACTTCTAGCTATAGCAATCAGAGAAGAAAAAGGAATCAAAGGTATCCAAATTGGAAAGGAGGCTGTAAAACTATTATTTGCAGATGGTATCGATAAGTGTACATAGAAAACCCTATAGGCTCTACCAAAAAACTGCTCAACCAAAAAAATAAAAAAAAACAAACAAACAAACAAAAAAAACTACTCAACCTAATAAGCAAATTTAGCAAAATAGCTGGATATAAAATCAATATCCAGAAATCAAGGCAGTTTTGTATACCAACAATAAAACATCAGAGATAGGAGCTAGAAAATAAACCCAATTTACTATAGCAACAAGAAAAATAAAGTACTGAGGAATAAACTGAGATGGTAAAAGACCTGTACTCGAGAAACTATAGAACACTGAAGAAAGAAATTAAGGAGATACAAATAAATGGAAGCTTATACCATGTTCATGAATGGGAAAAATTAACATCATTAAAGTGTCCGTACAACCCAAAGCAGTTTATAGATTCAATGAAATCCTTATTAAAATATCATTGACATATTTCATAGATCTAGAACAAATACTTCAAAAATTTATACAGAGCCAAAAATTACAACAAATATCTACAACAATCTTAAGAGAGAAGAATAAAGTAGGTGTGAATACAATACCAAATATTAAACTATACCACAAGGCCACTGTAACCAAAATAGTCTGGTACTGGCATAAGAATAGATATAATAGGGCAATGGAACAGATTAGAGATCCCAGAAAGAAACCCAGGACTCTAAGGCAGAAGGAGCATAAAATAGAATGAAAATAGCCTCTTGAATAAGTGGTGTTGGGGGAATTG
Source organism: Noctilio leporinus (assembly GCA_004026585.1). Classification (NCBI taxonomy): domain Eukaryota; kingdom Metazoa; phylum Chordata; class Mammalia; order Chiroptera; family Noctilionidae; genus Noctilio; species Noctilio leporinus. The sequence goes on along the minus strand of PVIW01004952.1, from coordinate 86,344 downwards.
AACAGGGATATGAAAAAAATAAAAATAAAGCTAAATCACCAACTTACACTATAAACCAAAATAAATCCAAGATGGATAAAGGACTTAAACAAAAGCTATGCCACAATAAAAGTCTTAGAGGAAAACAAAGGCAGTAAAATTTCATATATCCCATGCAGCAATATTTTCATCAACATTTCTCCTAGGGCAAGAGGAAAGAACAAATGAACAAGTGGGACTATATCACACTGAAGAGTTTCGGCTCAGCTAAAGAAAACATCAGAGAGAGGAAAGATGGCGACAGAGTAGAGAGCAGTGCTGATGGTGTTCTCGAGTGCCAGAGCAACTAGAGGACAAGATAGGGAGCGCGAGATGTCTTCAGGACCCTAAGAATTGGAGTGGTCAGCATCTGGACACAGGGGAGCATAGTCCAGAGGCAGCGGAGACCAGCAGCAGTTCCCTACTGACCGGCTGGTGGGCCGCGGTCGGCTCTGGGCAGTGGCAGCTCTGACCAGAGGGGCGCATTTGGCTGAGGCCAGCTCCGGGCTCCCTGGCGACTAGAAGTCTGAGCAGTGAAGTGTGGGCAGCGAGGGCAAACGCCGTAGGGAACTCGGAACTGAACTCTTGCAGGGGATGGACTATGTGAGAGACTCGCTCCTGCAACAGGAAGAGGAAGCTCCTCAAGGGACTAGAAGCAGAGAAAAGTCCTGTGGGGAGCCGGAGTGGGGGAGCGGGGAAGTGCACCGGCCAGGGTGGCGAGAGGGCTGAAAACAGAGCTGCTGGGCCATTGGGGAAACAGCAGCTTGAAGCCCCTGCGAGGGGGGAGGCCCAGCCCTGCGCAACCACACAGGCCCCCAGGCTCCGCGGAAACTCCAAACAGTGAGCCAGGAACTAGTAGCGGGGGCAACTGACCCACCCATTGCCCAAGACAAAGGCCACATATCACAGAGGCTACATAAAGGACTCCTCGGAGAGCTGGTTGGCTTGGAGGATTGGTGCTTGCGCCGGGGGAGCTGGGCACTGTTGACGGACAGGGGCAGCCTCCTCCTGGAACTGTGGGGGCAAGGCCAGTCATCGCAGGGACCAGCGAGGTTGTGGGCTGCCCTGCAGGGGTGCTGAGTGCTCGTTCTGGGCAGAAACCACCGCCAGGAGTAGGAGGGGACACCCTGCAGGCTCCAGAATACCGGCAGCCCTAAAACTCAGCTAGGCTGCGAAAGGCCCAGCTTACCTGGGGGCTGACACTCAGAATCAACCCTGACTGTGACAATCAGAGGCCCTGCCACGCTAAGACCATATAGACTATAGACTGCAGAGACCTGACAAGAAAAAGAGGCAACCTCAGGAAATGAATTGCTGCTAATCTCAAGCACCTGAATTATACCGAGAGCTATATGAACTATTAATCCCCAGCATAGGAGATTACTTCTCACATATTCTTAATCCTCCCCCTACCTCAATCCACCTAAATATGCAAGACCCTCCCCCTACTTTTGAATTAAAATCTATTCACTCTGTGGCTACAACACATTCCCAGTCCTCAATCTAAGTATTCCTCCTTTCCCCAGCCACCTAAACCCTTTCTTTATTCTTTTCTTCCTTCTTCTTTCTTTTTTCCCCCTTCATTTTTTTCCTTTTCTTTCTTTTCTGTTTTTTCTTTTCTTCCTGGTAAAGCCCACAGGTTCTGACTCCACCTGGACCAATCAGAGATCATAAAGGGTGAACAGACACCTAAACCCTTTCTTTATTAATATTGATTTCTCTTTGTATTGTGACTTTCTCCCTTTCTTTCTTTCTTTCTTTTTTTTCTCTGCTAAAAGCCCTCAGGTCCAGGTTCCATCAGGACCAATCAGGAATTATTAAAGAACGACCATCCAAACAATTTCTTCTTATTCTTATTATCATTTTTATTTTTTTTTCCTTTTTTTTTTGTTGTTGTTTTATTTTTTATTTTTCGGTTTCTGGTTTTTCTGCTAAAAGCCTACAGGTCGAGAATACAACCAGACAGCCCAAATAAAGGACACACCAAGAACAGCAAGTGGAGAAAATCTGGGGGATGGCAACATTGAACACCACAAATCTCCTATCACAGAAGGATGCTCAACTAAGGCAAGGAAGCAAAGCAGGTTAACCCAAGGAAAGAACAAAAATAAATAAATAAATAAAGAGCAAGCAAGAACAGACACCCAAACTGGGGAAAAAAAGAATCAGTCCATCAGCAAAAGGAAAGGAAGAATCCCCAGGAAGACCATAAAATGAAACAGAGGCACCTGAAATAACAGATAAGGAATTCCAAAGAATGATGATAGAGAAGCTCAGTGAGCTCAGCCATATCAAAGAAAACTATAAACAACTCCAGTAGAATTGCAAAGAATTCCAGGGAAGTTACAAAGAACTCCAGGGAAGTTACAAGGAACTTACAGAGAACTACAACAGCATGAAAAAAGACATAGAAACTATCAATAAGTGCCAGTAGGAAATGAAGAATACAATTTTTGCATTGAAGAATACAGTAGAAGGAATCAACAGTAGGCTAGAGGAAGCAGAGGACTGGATCAGCAAGTTGGAGGATAATGTAGACAAATACACCAAGACAGTACAAGAGAATAAAAAAAGGCTGAAGAAGACTGAAGAGGGATTAAGAGAGCTGCAGGACAACATGAAATGTAACAATATTATAGGGATACCAGAAGGAGAAGAGAAACAAGGAATGGAAAACCTGTTCAAAAAAATCATGATAGAAAATTTCCCTAACATGATGAGTGAAAACATGAATCCAGTTCAGGAAGCACAGTGGGTCCCAATGAGGATCAACCCAAATAGACCAACACCAAGGCACATTATTATTAAAATGGCTAATTTCAAAGACAAAGAGAGAATCCTAAAAGCATGAAGAGAGAAAAGACTAATAACATACAAAGGGGCTCCAATAAGGCTATCAAATAATTATTCAACAGAAACAATTCAAGCCAGAAGGGAATGGCAAAAAGCATTTCAAGTCATGGTAAATAAAGGCCTGCAACCAAGAATACTCTACCCAGCAAGGCTCTCATTCAAGATAGAAGAGGAAATAAGGAGCTTCCCAGACAAAAAAAGACTAAAAGAATACATCTCTACCAAACCAGCATTGCAAGAAATGCTAAAGGGTCTGCTTTAAAAATAAATAAATAAATAAATAAATAAAATGAAGAAACAGAGAAAGCCAAAGAGGAATACAGACACGAAGTGAGAAAATGGCAATGAATAAGTATTATCAATCAATAATAACCTTAAATGTAAATGGATTAAATGCACCAATCAAAAGACATAGGGTAGCCAAATGGATAAGACAACATGACCCACATATATGCTATCTTCAAGAGACCCACCTTAGAACAAAAGATCGACACAGATTGAGAGTGAAGGGATAGGAAACTACATATCAAGCAAATGGACATGAAAAAAAAGCTGGATTAGCAATACTGATTTCAGACAAAATAGATTTTACAATGAAGGACATAAAAAGGGACAAAGATGGACATTTCATAATACTTAAAGGAACAACCCATCAATAAGAAATAACTCTGATAAACATATACGCACCCAACATAGGAGCTCCGAAATATATAAGGAAAATCTAGGAGGACTTTAAGAAAGACATAGACAGCAACACACTAATAGTAGTGGATTTTAATAACCCACTATCAACAATGGACAGATCTTCCAAACAAGAAAATCCCCAGAGATGTTGTGGCATTGAACAACACTCTAGAGGAAATGGACCTAACTGATGTATACAGAGTCTTTTACCCCAAAGGAGCAAAGTGCATTCTTTTCAAATGCACATGGATCATTCTCCAAGATAGACCACATGGTAAGTCACAAGACAAGCCTCCAAAAATACAGGAAAATTGAAATCATACAAAGTATCTTCTCAGATCACAACGGCTTGAAACTAGAAACCAATCTCAAGGGAAAAACCCAAAAATTCTCTAACTCATGGACACCGAATAACATGCTTTTAAGCAATGAAGAGGTCAACAATGAGATCAAAGATGAAATCAAAAAAGTTCCTGGAAACAAATGACAATGAACAACAGCCCAAAACCTATGGCATACAGCAAAGGCAGTTCTCAGAGGGAAATTTATAGCAATACAGGCCTTCCAAAAAAGGTTACAAGAAGTTTATAAAAATGACCTAACCACAAAGCTGCAAGAAATAGAGGAGCAACAACAAACAAAGCCCAGAGCAAGTAGAAGGAAGGAAATTATCAAGATCAGTGCAGAACTAAATAACTCAGACATTCAAACTACAATTCGAGGAATCAACAGGTCCAGGAGCTGGTTCTTTAAAAAATGAACAAAATTGACAAGCCCTTATCCAGACTCATCAAGAAAAAGAGAAAGAGGGCCCAAGTAAACAGAATCAGAACTGATAGAGGAGAAATCACAACTGATATCTCAGAAATACAAAAGATTGTAAGAAATTACTACAAACAACTCTATGACAAAAAATATGACAACCTGGATGAAATGGACACATTTCTGGAAAGGTATAATCTACCAAAACTGAACCCAGAAGAAGCAGAAAGCCTGAATAGGCCAATAACAATTAGTGAAATTAAAGAAGTAATCCAAAATCTCCCAAAGCACAAAAGCCCTGAACCAGATGGCTACACAGGTGAATTTTACCAAACATTTAAAGAAGAACTAACTCCTATCCTCCTCAAACTATACCAAAAAGTTCAGGAAGACGGAAGACTCCCAAACTCTTTCAATGAGGCCAATATTATTCTAATCCCAAAACCAGAGCAAGATACAACTAAGAAAGAAAACTACAGGCCAATATCTCTGATGAACATAGATGCTAAAATTCTCAATAAAATATTGGCCAACAGGATTCCACAGTACATTACAAAGATAATACACCATGATCAAGTGGGCTTCATCCCAGAGGTGCAAAGATGGTACAACATTCGTAAATCAATAAATGTAATACACCACATCAACAAATTGAAAGACAAAAACCATATGATCATATGAATAGATGCTGAAAAAGCATTTGATAAAGTGCAGCAACCATTTATGATAAAAACCCTCAGCAAAATAGGAATAGAGGGAGCATACCTCAACATCTATGAGAAACCTGAAGCCAACATCATACTTAATGGACAAAAACTGAAAGCTTTCCCCCTAAGATCAGGAACAAGACAAGGCTGTCTACTTTCTCCACTTCTATTCAACATTGTCTTGGAAGTTCTAGCTATAGCCATCAGAGAAGAAAAAGGAATCAAAGGTATCCAAATCGGAAAGGAGGAGGTAAAACTGTCATTATTTGCAGATGATAAGATAGTGTACATACAAAACCCGATGGGCTCTACCAAAAACTTACTCAACCTAATAAGCAAATTTAGCAAAATACCTGGGTATAAAGTCAATATCCAGAAATCAAAAGCATTTTTGTATACCACTAATGGAACAACAGAAATAGAATTGAATAAACAAATCCCATTTACCATAGCAACAAGAAAAATAAAGTACCTAGGAGTAAACTTAACTAAGGAGGTAAAAGACCTGTACTCAGAAAACTACGGAACAATGAACAAAGAAATCAAGGAAGATACAAATAAATGGAAGCATATACCATGTTCATGGATGGGAAGAATTTACATCATTAAAATGCCCATACTACCCAAAGCAATGTACATATTTAATGCAATCCCAATTAAAATACCAATGACAGACTTCACAGAAATAGAAAAAATACTTCAAAAATTTATATGGAGCCAAAAACGCCCACAAATAGCCACAGCAATCTTGAGAAAGAAGAACAAGGTAGGAGGAATCACAATACTGGACTTCAAACAATACTACAAGGCTACTGTCATCAAAACAGCCTAGTACTGGCATAAGAATAAACATATAGATCAATGGAACAGAATAGAGAGCCCAGAAATTAACCCAGGGCTCTATGGTCAACTCATATTTGACAAAGCGGGAAGGAACATCAAATGGAGTAAAAACAGTCTCTTCAACAAATGGTGTTGGGAGAACTGGACAGCAACATGCAAAAGATAAAACTAGACCACCAACTTACACCATATACCAAAATAAACTCAAGATGGATAAAGGATTTAAACATAAGCAGTGCCACCATAAAGGTCCTGGAGAAAAAATATAGGCAGTAAACTTTTGGATATCCTACGTAGAAATATGTTTACTGATACTTCACCAAGGGCAAAGGAAATCAAAGAACGAATCAACAAATGGGACTATATCAAATTGAAAAGTTTCTGTTCAGCTAAAGAAAATATCAGCAAAATTCAAAGGGAACCAACTGTATGGGAAAACATAATTGCCAATGATACCTCAGACAAGGGTCTGATCTCCAAAATATATAAAGAAC
>PVIW01004952.1:0-79883 GCA_004026585.1 Noctilio leporinus | reverse complement strand
ATCAACACCAGGGAGACAGACCACCCAATTAAAAATAGGCAAAGGATCTGAACAGACAACTCACTGAGGAAGATATACAAAGGGCCCAGAGGCATATGAAAGAATGCTCAACATCACTAATCATCAGAAAGATGCAAATTAAAACCACAAAAACATACCACCTCACACCTGTCAGAATGGCAATCAGCAAATCAACAAACAACAAGTGTTGGTGAGGATGCGGGGCAAAGGGAACCCTGGTACACTGTTGGTGGGAATGTAGGCTGGTGCAGCCACTGTGGAAAACAGTATGGGGTTTCCTTAAAAAACTAAAAATGGAACTGCCTTTTGATCCAGCAATTCCACTACTTGGACTATACCCAAAGGATCCTGAAACACCAATTCATAAGAACCTATGTACACTTATGTTCATAGAAGCACTATTTATAATAGCCAAGTGCTGGAAACAGCCTAAGTGCCCATCAGTGGATGATTGGATCAAAAAACTTTGGTCCATTTACACAATGGAATTCTAATAGCAGAAAGAAAGAAGGAACTTGTACCCTTTGCAACAACATGGATGGAACTGGAGAGTATTATGCTTAGTGAAATAAGCTAGTCAGTGAAGGACAAATATCATATGATCTCACCCATTATGGGACAATAATGAGCAAAACTAACTACAAGCAAAACAGAACCAAATATATCAATGCAATGAATAGGCCTTCAGTGGTCAGGGGGAAAGTGGTTGGGGGGAGGGGGCAGGCAGATGCAAGAAAGGGGAGCAACTTAGACAAGAACCTAGTATAAAGGAACCATGGACGTGGACAACAGGTGGGTGGGGAGGGGGACAGAGGGTAGCAAAAAGGGGATAGATGTAATACAAGAACAATAAAATTAAAAAATAAATAAATTTTTTAAAAAATGGCGAAAGGACCTGAACAGACAACTCACTGAGGAAGATATACAAAGGGCCTAGAGGCATATGAAAGAATGCTCAACATCACTAGCCATCAGAGAGTTGCAAATTACAAGCACAATGAGATACAATAGCCAAGTGCTAAAAACAGCCTAAGTGCCCATCAGTGGATGAATGAATGGAAAAACTTTGGTATATTTACTCAATGGAATATTATGCAGCAGGAAGAAAGAAGGAACTCCTATCTTTTGGGACAACATGGATGGAACTGGGGCGTATTATGCTTAGTGAAGTAAGCCAGTCAGGAAAAGATAAAAACCATGATCTCACCTAATATAGGAGTCTAATGAACAAAAGAAACAAACATAATAGAATCAGAGGCATGGAAACGAGGAGCAGACTTTCAGTGTGCAGAGGGGAGCAGAAGGGAGAGGGGGAGAAAGAGGCAAAGAAGTGGAACAGTTTAGTCAAAGAACTAGTATAAATGACCCATGAACATGGATATGTGGGTATTGACTGTGGGAAAGGGGACAGGGAGGGTGGGGTAGGGGAGAGCAATGGGAGAAAATGTGATAAATGTTGTACAACAACAATTAATTAAAAAATAAAAATGGAAAAAATAGATTCTACATAGATTTTACATATGCAAAATTCCAAACAGAAATTTTCACATGCAATAGCATTGTGTGTTATTTATGTCTAAAATAGCAACCCTGTGTTTCTTATAAAAAAATATCATTTAAACATATGAGTGTCTGAGTCCATTATTCTGTTCAGTCTTAGGGTACACTCTCAGCTACTAACTGCCTCTCCTGAGCAGAGCTGAAAGTGACTGCAGTTTTGCATGGTGATGTGTGTGCTTCTATCCTTTGATGCCACCTCTGCATTCAAGGTAACTACTTCATCTAGAGTTGTGATGAAGATATTGCAATTTGTTCTAATACTGGAAGAAAACTGCTGGACTAGACTTATTGAGAGATGCTGCTATACAGCATACTAAAGATAGTTTAAGGGATTCTCAAGGGCAATATGACTCTCTGACTATCCACCTTAGGCAATGATTCTGGACTGAACTTCCGTGTACTATGAGACATTATTAGATTTATTTGATTTATCTGAGTCAGCAAATTATGTCATGCAGTGTAACTGGCCATGGGTAGTAGGGGCAGGAATACATGAATCAGATATTAGACACCCTCATTCCCTAGCCAACCCACAATGATGACTCACCTTACAAAATAACAATATCATCTGCCATTATTCTAAATTATTATATGATGGGCACATTTTATCTGATAATTTTTATAACCATATTCTAGATGAAGAATCTAAGAGATAGGATAGGTGTATGGCTAGGCATCCTAGCCATACAGAGGTGCTTTTAAATGCACATAACTCCATATCTCGACACACTGGAAAAAGTAACTATCACTTCCACAAAAAATAACTTTAGAGAATATATTGACCTTAAAATTAAAAATCTGTATTTTTAATTTTAAAAATTAAACAAATATGCATATTGAACCTGGAGTCAGTAAAACTACTGATCTCATGGCCTCATTCAGTGGTTCTCAAAAATGGTAGCACCAACCAACAGAGCTTTATAAAACATGGGGATGTTCAGACTCCACCTCAAACAAGATGAGTTTGAGACCCCCAGACCCTGCTGTTTAGCAGCTTAGAGAATTTGCTTTGTTGATTTAAATCACTATCTGTATTTTTGCTCTTGACCTCAATTTGAAAGATCTAAGATTGAGCAATCATCTCCAACAACCCCCTCATTCATTACTGCAATTAATATCAGGTCTACACTGATGAAGTGAATAAAATGAAAACATCTTAGCATCAACTTGAATTCAGGTACTACTATCCAAGGTAGGTTTGGGTAACAGTACAGAAGTCATTCATGGTTTCCTTCAGGAATTCAAATGTAGAACAGATACTGATTGATAAACTATGGTTGTCTGTACTTGCAAACAAGGTTTGTGGTCAGTGGAAATCTTTCCCTTGGCCTAGTTTTTAAATCTGTTTCAAATAAAATTTTTTATTAAAAGAGCAACATGCAAACACCACAAATTTTAGACACCTTGAGTAAGTTACAACAAGAGAAGGAATGAATAGTTAAACCAAAACTAAAAACAACCTCCCCCCAAACCCTGACTTTTTCTGGTTGGGAAGGCTGTTAATATTATTTAAGAGATGTCTTGGCACTAATACTTCTGCTCATGATTGGGGTAACCCTGATTTCAGCCCTGACACCAATTGGGAAGTTACTCTTACTACCAGAAAGAGTAGAATATAGCTCTAGTAGACCTAATTGCCTCTACTCCAATTACAGCCCATGTTGTACAGAGGGTTGATCCCAACCCTTGGATGCAAGGCGGAGCATGTAACACAGGTCTGGCCAATTGGAATACTCCATCTTCCTGGACACAGTGATTGGTTCAGCCATAGGTCTGTGACCCAGGCTGGGCTGAGCAGGGTCTTTCCTTACACTTTAATTAGAGCTATTAAGAAAGAGACAGTCTTTGCAAACCAACCTAAAGCATTTCACAGAGCACACAAGAGGCAGAATTTCAAAAGAACAAATTAAGTATTGAGCTAGTTTATAGGCACAGACTAAGACTTAAATACACACAGAACCATAAATACTCTACTAGCAGAAAAGATCTCAGTCCATGGGGCAGGAACATGTGGGACACACAGAAGATCTGCAGATCTAGAAATCAATGCCAGAACAGAATAAAGAAGGTTTTCTTGTCCATACCTGGCTAAGAATTTCCTCTTTAAGGGGAAAAAATGGAACTTATTGTAAGAACTACCTAGTTATGCAAAATGGTTTGTCTAAAATATTAATCCTTAAGTTTTCTTTTAAATTATAGGGAGTTTTCATTTCAGAGGGTGGACCCCATCATCATAAACAAATCTATTTCAATTTCATAAAGTTTCCATTTAAAATGTGCCCTTCAGAGAGGCCATTCCCAAGTGTTCTCCTGAGGACCTGATACAGCAGAATCACTCAAGTCTTAGCTAAAAATACAGATCCCAGTGCCCAACTCCAAACCTTCTGGATCAGCATGTTTGGGAATGAGGATATTGTGATGTGCAGCCAGTGCTGGGAACTGTGGGATGGAATGTATAGTCTACTGGGCTTAGAAGTGAAGGGAAAGGAACAACAGATGTTTACTATTGAAATTTTCCCAGTAAAACTTGAAGGTCAGACTAAAAGTAAAAAGCCTAATTCAGCAAAAAGCAAAAAGCATGTTTCAAAAGACACAACATAAAAATATGATTAGCATACTTTTCAGTCAAGGAATCTAACATGGTAATTGGTCTATGATTGAAACATTCCCTTCCCATCTACTCCCCAATTTCCTACATGTTGAAAATATGGGTTAAAAAAAAAAAAGAAATACAAGAATAATAAAATATTTAATAAAAAAGAAATATACCTTAAAATTCATACATACCTCTGGAGGTGAGCAATCCATGTCATTTATGTTGTACATTCTAGTTGTACCTATTAAACAATGAATAGAGTTCTCTGTTTCTTCCTCTCTTACCAGTGGCTCTGAAATTCACACTTTCTTAGAGCATAATGGGGATGACACAGAAAATGGAACTTTCCAGAGGATCTGAAAGCTCTGTTCACAGGGCTGCCTCTATGAGGTCATAGACTGCTTCAGCCCCCCTTGAGGAGTTCCCTGGTAGAAGAGGAGAGAAAGGGAAGCTAGAGAGTAAAAAGTCAGCACTGAGGTTCTGCTGGGCTTTGTGTGTGGTCCCAGGTCCTGCTACAGAGGTCACTCTTCCTTCCCACTGAGCTGCTCCTCTTGGATCTTTTCCAAGAACATACTGAATTCACTGGAAAAAAATGAAGCAGAATTACATATTAAAACAAAGAACAGGGAGGAAGCACCCCATGAAACAATATCCCTGGCAGCCTGAACTCTTCTCTTCCCTCCTTCCTGGGCTATTTTAACATTAGAGATGCTACACCTAGGCTTTGGAGCCTGTAACCAGGCTTCAGCATCTGTTGCTATGGAAGGAGAGATTCAGCCAGGCAGCAGAAAATAAAGTGACAGAAGAGGAGATGGGAGGGTTTTTAGCAATGATCCAGGAATTTAGAGGTGAATGACATTAAGGGAATGGGCCTTTGGAATTAGAATTTGAGGCAAATAACAAAGAAGTTTTTAGTATATGTAAGTCCTATTCAATAGTTGAACATACTAATGTTAAAACATGCTGCTTGCCTGAAATTGAAATTAACCCAGGTGTCCTGCATTTTTATTTGCTAAATTCTGGCCATCTAGAGAAAAGAGATCCACTGGCGTCTTGGTTGTCCTCATCTCTGTGGTAGGAACAGTTGTCATACATTTCCTGTCCAGTGCCCAATACTCCTGGAAAGTATTTTCTGAGGCATAAAATGGATGCTTAGCCAGAAGTAACTGTAATGACATAGAAGAGACTGCACATAGATTTGTTTTACTGACCCACAAAGAGCCACATCCTTATACTGTGGAGAGATGCTAAGACCCTGACCATCAGGAAGTAAATAATGTGGTGGAAGAGGCAGCTAACCCATAAGAAAAGCAAAACCTGGTTGGCCTTACAAAAAACGACAGAGGTAGGTTTTCAGCTGGTGTGGCTCAGTGGATTGGTGCTAGCCTGTGAACCCAAAAGTTGCTGGTGCATAACCAGGTTGCAAGTCAGGTCTCCAGCCAGGTTATTAGCTGGAGGCAGGTGAAAAGCAACCATACATTGATGCTTCTCTCCCTTTCTTCCTCCCTGATCTTCTCTCTGAAAATGAATAAAATCTTAAATTAAAAACATAAATAAATAAAAAAGACAGAAAAAGAGGGGCGGGAGAACAGAGGTAGAAGGAATTAGGGCATTCACATAACAGAGGTGCCCCTAGATGGCACCCTTGAACAAATACCCTGGGGTGGGGGGGAGCCCTATTCCGCTTTCCAAAACCACACCCACAGTGGAATAATGGTTATAAACTTGTTTTAAAACAAAGACCTTTTCCTGGGTGGAACAACCATCATACTGCAGCTGAACCAAGTGCAGGAAGCCACAGAAGAGAAATCTGAACATAACAAATTAGGGACACTTTATCTGTCCATGTCCTCCCATCTCCATCCACCATTAATTAGTTTCTCTTTTCTTGGTTGTTGTGGAGATAGAGCCTGATCCTTTAGCTTTTTATTATTATCCCAAGCTTATCTTTCTATTCACCAGCCTGGTTACTTCTAGAAACATGAGTTGGTAGAAGTAATACCATCAAATATTTTGGAGCCTGTATCCATGCTAAGTTCTTTACAGCCAGTCCTCACTACAACCCTGTGACTACTTTTCTCTTTGCCTAAAGAGTTATTTTCTAGGATGCTATGGACACAGGCCACAGAAGAAATGTAGGTCAACATAGGTCCCAGGATGAAAAGTACCTGACAACTAACTGGGGCAGTAGCAGGCCAGTGTTCAGGTTTATCCTTTTACAGGTAAAGCTGAGGCTCAGAGAGGTCACTCATTCCAGGTCAGGGTGAGAGTCAGTACTGGGACCAGAGCCTAAGACTGTTGGACACCACACCCCCTGGGAGTCCATGGTCTTTAACAGTATGCTCTGTGGCAGTGGTTCTCAGCCAGGGATGATTGAGCTATAGGGACATTTGGCAATGCCTGGGGATATTTTTGATGGTTACAACTGGGGAGTAGGGGAGTACTAGTGGCATCTAGTGGGTAGAGGTCAAGAATGCTGCCAAACTTCCTGCGATGCAGGACAGTCCCCTCAACACAGAACTTTCCAGTGCAGAGTGACAATAGAGCTGCAATTGAGAAACCCTGCTGGAAGGGTGATCAGGTCAGGAAGCATGTGCTCTTGACTCTGGCTGAAACCACAGAATTTGGGCTTAGGCTTATCTATAAAAAAAAATGGAGGTACTCTTTTAATGTCTTTATGGCTCTCTCTGGTTCATGACGCTTGCATTTGAGAAGTAATACTCAATTAACACTTTCCAGTTGAAATCCTACTCCAGGTACCCTGAGTTCCAGAGATACTTCCTGAAGAGCTAGTAGGGTATCTAGTTGTTGGCCACCTGCCCCAGTGGTGGCCTGAGCACACTTACATCAGGACAGGGCAGTAAAAAGGGCAACTCTCAGTGAACCTGTTTCCTCATTTATAAACCTCTTCAGGCTTGTCCAGGCGGTTCCATGAAGCTAGGGGTGGGGTGGTGGCATTGCTCTCCACAAGGGCAGGGAGCAGAGAATTGACTTGCCCTTCGCTGAACATTCGGCCGCGCAGGCGCGGGATCGAGGAGGGCGGGGCCTGGGAAGGGGCGGGCAGCAGGCTCCCGCCCTACCTCACGCAGAGCTACCCTTCCCCCTCTGGCTCCTCCTGCTCCCTCAGCTCCGCTCCTTGTACCGGGCTGAGCGCGGCCCCCAGGATCAGTTGAGGACTCGCAGCTCTGGTGCTTGGAGTACCCGGTGTCGAGCTGGCCAGGCCCCCTTGCCCTGTAGGGCAGGTGGCGGAGCGCTTGGTGGGGGTTGAGAAGGCAGTCGGGATCCCCCGCCTGCAGGCCCCCTCCGCGATTTTGGAAGGAGGGGAGTGTAATCCTCCGAAGCCCTGGGACGGGCTAGGAGTGCACATATTCCGCTCATACGCCCCTGCACTTACCCTGGACTTGATGAAAAAAGGATGGCTATCCCGGTTCCCCCGGCCCGCCGTCCCTCTACCTTGAGACCCTACCCTGTCTTGGGAAACCAGGATAAATAAAAGTGGGTGCCCTGTTCACTGAGTCCCTCTTCTCTCCTGAGAACCCCTCGCTGGCACTGCAGGTCCCCAAATTCCTGCATGATAGGGTACTGGACTGCCCCCCCTCCCGGAGCTCCCCTATCTCAGTCTGTTCTCCAGTGCCGGAACCCCCTCTCCAGCAGCATCCCACTACCTTGTATCTCAGTAAACTGGGAGCTATGTCTGCCTCTCCCCCGACCCCCATCCCGATGTCAGCGGCTGAAGGCGGCCCACAGCCTCTGAGCCCCTTGCCCCAGGTCGGAGGGTTGACAGGCAGTGTGGCCCAGGCGGGGCGGGGTGACTGCGGAGCCCAGGCACAGCCCGGAAGGAAGGCTTGGAGAAGGCAGTGGAGTGCGCCGACCTAACTCACTCCTGCCCAGATGAGCTCCCCAAACCGGTCCTGGAAGCCGTGGGTTTCCCAGGCCCAGTAGATTAGTGAGGGGAGCTAGGCTTGTTTCTGTTCATTGCAGAAATGAGATTAGGGAAGCTGAGTGCTGGGAACATTCCAAGTTCAAGATCTGTGCAGCTGCAGTGTCAGTGGCAGAATTTGGGGGTGGAGGAATATGTCCTCTCACTCCAAGGGGTTCCTGTTTCACTGAAGGAATGCTAGCAGAGGGTCTCTAGCTAAGGGGATTACAATGTGATTTAATTTGCTACTAGACCCTAGAAATATTAATAGAGACCCCTCACACCCCCACACATGCTCAATTAGTATGTGAGATGGTAAATAAAAAATAAGTATGTGAAGTGGAGACATTCCTCAAAACTCCAGAGTGTTGAGTCACAGAGTGTAATTGTGGCCAGGTCAGCCTCTTTGGCACCTTGTTAAGAGGCAGAGACTTACACGCCAGTAAATGGAGCATGATCTGGCACAGGACAGTTGGCAGCCAGTTTGATGTGGGAAGTAAATACAGAAATTGGCCACCATTACTGTTTAAGAAGTGCTTTCTCTGGGGGAAAAAAAGACAATGGGACTTGAAATACTATATTCAGCTTTCTTGCTTTTTTCTATATTCTTTTCAATATTTTGTCAGGCCAAAAACTAAGCATAAACCCTCAGAGATAATACCATTAACATTTTGTTAGATGTCCTTCTAGACCTTTTACTACAAGTCACGTGCATTAAATATTTATGTAACCATATTAAGTATTTCATAATTTTTTCTCACTTATCATGTTTTCATGTCGCCAAATAGCCACGTTATCATTTTAATGATTGAACAACACTTCATTGTATGAATTTATCATTTAACCAGTTTCCTAATGGACAGTTAGCTTCTTTCTATTGTTTTGCTATTATATATATATATAATTAGGGATATACTGCACTTCTTTTTGGTACTATTTGCTATACCTGTTTGATTATTTCCTTCAGGTTCCTGAAAAATAAAGTATTGGATCAGGGTGTGTGTGATTTGAAATTTTGATAGATATTGCCAAGTTATCCTCCACATGTGTGCTCACCATCAATGTGTAAAGACAGTAGGAGCTCTTTTTGGGCCAATTGGGTGAGACCGCTAATGGTTTAAGAAACTTTTGTTTCCTTCAGTGACAAGAAGAGACAGGGAGGGCAGTGTGAACAATTTGCCTGAACCCTGTACTAAAGAGCTTACTGGTAGAAGAATTAATCCTTAAGAGACAGAAGCAGGTTCCAGGATGGCCAAAGAGGAGACCCCTAGTATCTCAAAGGACTTGCAGGAGCTGCAGAGGAAGCTGTCTTTGCTCATAGAATCTCTCCAGAATAACTCAAAGGTCAGTTTCCTATCAGTATGTATAATGGAAAATCCCAAGTTAACATTACCTCAAACAGTATAGAAAGTTACCTCTCAAGTAGAAAAATCAGGAACCTTTCTAGCTTGGCATCCTTTCATGTCTAACTTGTGACCTTCAAACTCTTTATCTAAGATGTTTATCATCAGCAATCATACCCATATTCCGGGCAATAGGGTGGAGAAGAAAGACTTGCAAGCCACTTCTTGAATTTTAGGAGACTTTCTGTAAGTCAAACATACAACATATATGGTTTCATTTCATAGACCAAAATTTAGTTGTATGACCACCCCTTGCAGCAAATGCAATTCTTTAGCTGGATATAGAGAAGTGACTCTTAAGTCTGTCCCATAGTTTGTTGTTGATGTTTTGTTTTGTTTTATTGTTAATTTTAGTTTATCTGTTATCCTGAAAATAAAAGGGCCAAAGTCTACTTTAAGATTTGAGTTCAGTGTTCCACCAGAAACTTATCTATGTCCAGTTAAAATATGATGTGAACCATATATGTAATTTAAAGTTTTCTAGTGGGCACATTTAAAAAGTAAAAAGAAACATGAAATTAATTTTAACAATGTATTTTGTTTAATTTACCCAAAATATCCTTTCAAATAATATATATCATTATAAAAATTACTAATGAAAAAAATTATTGAGATATTATTCTTTTTTCTGTACTAAGCCCTTGAAATCCAGTGTATTTTACACAGCATATCTTACTTTGAATAAGCTACTTTTCAGGGGTTTGGTAGCTGTTCAGTGGTGATGGGACTTCAGATATAGTTTACTTTCCTGCATACTTATATTTATAGCTTTCTTTTATATGCCTTTCAGCATTTTGTCAGGGAAAAGGTAATAGTTCTCACATACAGTATTATTAACATTTTGTGTGTCCTTCACTTTTTTTTTTTAATACAGTATACTCATGAAAGTGCACATGTATGGATAACAAAATGAACTGTTTTGTGATCTCTTTTTTATATTAGATAGCACAGCTCCATTAGGGTTTATTTGAGAAGGTACCTCTTTGAGTTCTAGAGTCATATACTCTATAAAGATCTTTTCTAGATTTGTCTCAATGCCCCTGGTACTCTGTGGATTTAGCAAGCTATTTTAACACATTGTTGATTGGTAATTTTACACAAAACCTAATGCAAGTGCAAACATAAGTTAACTCCTATAGCAAACTACATCCATCTATTCATTAAAATTAGACAAACAGTTTTCTAGTAAGAAGGCTAAGGCTCTTGCTAATAAAAGCTCAGTAAGAACAGTCCTCATACACATCTATTTTCTACACTTGATTCTTATTGTACATTTTAGTTGTATCTATAAAGTCACCTCCAACACTGAATTAGCAAATACTGAACCATTACTCCTAGGGGAAATACAGGATTAGGTTCTGGCAAACTTCTGGTAACAATGTTTTCATCAAGGATAAATATTGATACATAGCCTATTGTATGAATATTTATTTTTAAAGACAACTTAGTATATATGGTTGACTTATTAATGTTGAACTTATGGTCAATTGCACCATAACTGCCTCCTGAATAAAACTTAGCTAACACATTTTGTTTTCTTTGTAAGGCATGTCACTGCCTTCTTATATTCAGGAACATGAGATGATAGTATTTCTGCACCTGAGTGCCATTTTAAATGGTGAAATCACCAACACACATACGACACACATAAAAATGTGAAAAAAGGTGGTACTAAATGGACCATGAAAAGTACAGTTGTTTACAAAGCCAAAACTAAGTGTCACCTACTTTGACCTCAGCTGGGAACATGTGCATCAGGTGACTCAAGTTTTTGCTGCTTTGTGCATATTTACACAAGCACCACAAATATCAATTTTAGCGAGTAGACAGCTTGGCAAACGTGGAATCCACAATTAATAGGGAACAACTGTATACTAATTAAACTTGACTGAGCACTTCCTATGGGCCAAACACTGGGCTAGATTTTTGGCATATCTCATTTAATTTTCACATCCACCTTCTGAGATAGGTGTTCAAAGCACATGAATGCTAGCTAGCATTTTGGCATTTCTTCCCTTCTTCATCTTAGATCCTCAGCCTTAGTCATTAGAGTGGTTTTGGGCTAGATAACTTCCTGGCCAGCTGACCTCCAGAACAATGTAAGAGATAGTCAGCTAAGCCCTGATGTTCTTCATCAGATAGTCCTGAGAAAGTTTTTAAAATGTTTATTTAATTAATATTAATTATAGGGACCAGGTTCAGAAGAAGCTATGAAAAAAAGTAGATTCCTTAAGGACTAGAAGTAGCACAGCTCTGCTTTTCTCGTGGATCCTAGGCCAAACTGGCTCCAAGTTCTGTTCCCCTTCTGTCATTTCATTTTTATACTACATATCCTTCTCTTCCCTCTGCCAGCAGCCTGGATTTGGCTATTGGTATGGCTTACATGATTTCCTGCAAATCTTCCTATTGCCTCATGCACATGACTGCCAGGATCATCTATCTTAAATTATTATTATTTTTTTTTTAGATTTTTTTATTTATTATTTCCAGAGAGAGGGGGAAGGGAGAGAGGGGGAAGGGAGAGAGGCTGAGAGGGAGAGAGACATTAATGTATGGTTGCCTTTCACCTGCCTCCAGCTACAGACCTGGCTGGAGACCTGGCTTGCAACCTGGTTATGTGCCCTGGCTGGGAATCGAACCAGCGACCTTTGGGTTCGCAGGCCGGCACCTTATCCACTGAGCTACCAGCCAGGGCTTTATCTTAAATTATCTTTTTGACTACATCACTATACTGCTCAAATGCCAATAGTATACTTGCACTCTTCTTCTTTTGTTTTCTTTCTAATGGAAATATGTGAGTCATGTGTATAATTAAAAAATTTATAGTAATCACATTAAAAAGCATAAAAAAGAAAGGTGAAATTAATTTTAATAATATATTTTATAGAGCCCAGTATATCCAAACCAACATAATTTCAACATATAATCAATATTTTAAAAAATCACTGAGATTTTATATCCTTTTTTTTTGTATATATACTTAGAGCACTCAATTCAGATGGTAAATTTTTATTGGGAATATTTTATATCTATTCATATTTCATAAAATTTATAGTTGAAAACTTACTTGAGACATACCTGACTTATCTGAAATGTAATTAAAACTTTCCAGCCCTGGCTGATGCAGCTTAATTGCTTGAAGTGTCATCCAGTATATTGAAAGATAAGCCTTTGATTCCAGGTCAGGGTACATTTTTAGGTTTCAGGTTCTATCCCTTCTTGGGGCACCTATGAGAAGGCAGCCAACCAATCAATGTTTCCACCTCAACTTCTGTGACCATCTTGTGGTCTCTTGTCTCTCTTACCTTCAGCCACCCTACCAGGAGAATCTTACTGGGTTCTGATGCTAGAATTACCAGTCAGCCTAGAGGCGATTTCTGGCACTGTTCCTTCTGGCTGGAGGTGCTGAATAGCCAAGTCTTTGACTGCTTTTGTTAGAAAGGAGTACCTGGAGGCAATGTAGCCAGTAGGCATTCTGCCATTTTGTGGCCTCACAGGATGTGTTATTTGTCCTGCCTTGAGGCAACACTAAAGTTTCAAGCCTGATGGCTGTAAGCTTCTTAGAGCAGCCTTTTCTAGTTCAATAGAGTGAGCCTTGCACTTTGGTCACTGTCAAATTGGACAAAATCACCTGCCTTCCTACTTGCCCCCAGACTCCTACCACTTGAATTACTTGGATGAACAACTATTTCTAGAAGGCACACATATTCTGGGTCATGGTAACCCTGATCCCTGTAGTTTGAATTATGTCTTCATTTCAGCTACTGGCTTACAGGAATGTAAGGAATGAGGCACAGGAAAGACAGTTTTTACTGGGAAATGATCTGGAATGATGGAATCTCTCAAGGGAGCAGGAAATAGCATGTCAATACTGACTTGAAAGCCATAATGGGGCCTAAGAAGAGAGAGGAAGCCCCTCCTTGTGGTGTCTAGGGCCAGCTCTTCATTAAAGCAATCCTCCTCCATTGAGCTAGGCCACACCAACCTTTTACCTGGTGAAGGAAGATAACCACTTATTAACACCATAAACCTTCAGTAGTCATAAGGCTATAACCCAATTGTGGAGTCCAGCTTGATGATGTGAAAGAATTTTTCCTAATGAGCTGGCAGTTGGAAGCATTTGATTTTAGAGTGAAAGGATTTAGCTTTGAATGGCTTGATTTTACCACTTGGAAGCTATGTGAGTCTAGATGAATCATTTAGTTAGTTCACTGTTTCTCAAATTTTAATGGGTGTACAGGTCAGGGGTGGGGTTGGGGGTGGGAAAGTCTCATTAAAAAGCAGAATCTGATTCAGCAGGTCTGGGCTAGGGCCTGAGATACTGCACTACTAATGAGCTCCCAGGTGATGCCTGTAGTAACTAGGACCCAACCTCTCTGTGCCTCTGACCTCAATTGTGCACACCTCAGCTGTGAAGTAAGAGGCAAATTGTATGCATAGTTCATCAGTGCACACATGTGCTGAGGGTGTCTCCCAGGAGGGTGTGTGTTAAGTGACAGGGTTGCAGTTGGCCATTCCTCCTTCACAAAACCTAAGGTTGGGTGGGGCTTCAGCTGCCTTAGGTTGTTGACATGATCATGACTCATGTCTTGGGAGTATTGTTAATTGTGTAGATTTCTTAGGAATCTTCCAATTTTATGATTGCTGGCTATGCTTCCTATAGCTTCAGCAAATACATCAACCTGGCATTCAGACATTCAGGCATTCAGTCCTGAATCGTTCTTTCCCACAGGTGGTTGCCTTGATGAAGTCTCCGGTGGGTCAGTACCTGGACAGGCATCCTTTTGTGGCCCTCACCTCGCTGGTGTTTGTTGTAGTGTCAGCCATTCCTGTTGGGTTCTTCCTGCTCTTTGTGTTACTTATCTCCTTGGCTGCTTTTGTGGGAGTCATATTACTGGAAGGTATCCTGCTCAGTTATTTGCCAGCTTGGAAAATGGCTCAGTATATATGGGAGGGCAGTATATATTGGGGATGTGCAACTCTTAATAAAGTCCTTGTTCTTGTAAAAATCATTTTGATCCAGGTAGCTTCTCAGAATAGTTAAAACATAGACCCTTGAGTCTGCATTAGAATATCACCTCCACCAGTACAATTTTGTACAAGTTATTTATGGTCACTGAGCATCAAGTTCCTCATTTGTAAATGAGGGATATAATAATATTGCCTCAAAGGGTTGTTGTGAGGTTTGAAACTGACAGTTTCATTAAGTGTTTAGCACTATCCACAGCACAGAAAGCATCTCATGAATGCTAATTATTATTATTAAATAGAAAGGCCATTTACTCCACAGCTAGTTATTAAGAACCTATTGCTTGCCAAGTACCTTGCTAGGTACTGGGGTTCCCCCTTCTTCAACCTCCCTTCTACAATTCCACTACCAACCCTCAGCTTCTTCCTGTGTCACTAAGTTAAAATTACTTAGGAAGCAAGTCTGTTTGGATCAGTTTGCCTTTTCAAATCAGTTCACAAACCACAACATACTGGGCCAAAGAGATGGTTACCGTTGGGTTAAGCAATCACCTCAGGTTCATCCTGTGGTATCCCAGAACTAAGAGCACCTAGAATTATTTTTCTTCCCAGGAGACTGTGGACAAGACAGTTTACATTTGGAAGGGGAAGGTGGATAAACCAAATACATTCTCGCAGGTGGACATTCAGTAAGTATTGATGGACAGATGGGCAAATGAATGAATGGGTGGAGGAATGAATTAGTACTGCAACAAAAATGAATTTAGAAAGGATAGGGTCCCCTTCCTTTTGGTGTTATGCAAAACTTTACAGAAGACAGTGCTTTAAGATGTGTGACAACTTTGTTTCATTTGGTCAAGGAAGAGCTTTCTAGACAAAAGGAACAACATATGCATAACCTTTACTTCATTGGTTATCAAACTTAAGTGTGCGTAAGCCTTACTTGCTTTTTGAAAATGCTGACTTTCAGGCCTTCTCCAGAGATGAAATCTATGGTAGGGTCCAGAAATCTAAATTTTTAACTAGCTTCCTTGATTCCTTTGATGCAGTGGTTATTGGCCACACTTTGAACACTGATCTAGGATTTTATAAGTCTTCATCAAAAAGCAGCACATTTGTTTTTCTTCCTCTTCTGGGCCCATCTCTGGAACTGTCACTGTAACCATGGGCATGGAATCCTGGACTATTCACTCACACCCAAGGCAAGAGGAAGGATGTTTGCCATACATTATCTTCCATGTTATTAGTTCTACATTGGAAAGAGGGATTTTGTTGAGGGAGGCAAGGGAAAGTTGGGCAGACAAAAGTGACCATAGTCCATCATACCTGTAATAAGTCATTTAATTGCTATGTCAACATGAGAGGCATTTATTATTTTACCATTTTTACAGATGAGTGAAACTAAAGCTCTGAGGCCCAGTGTCCCACCATGAGTGATTTAAGCTTGCATCAAACTTAGGCATGTCTGCTATGAAAACCCATGCTCCTTGCATTGTAGTTTTTACTGATTTTTTAAATAGGCCCCAAATGCAAAATATGCTTTCTCACTTTAAAAAGTCTGAATTTACTATTGTTTTATGAACAGTGGTTTGGGGGGAATGGGTGGGTGGGGAGGGGGACAGAGGGGAGCAAAAAGAGGATGGATGTAATACAACAATAAAATTAAAAAAAAAAAAAAAAAAAAAACAAAAACAAAACAGTGGTGCCAGGTTTGGTAGTGTCAGCTATTTTAGATGAATGCTTCTAACCAAGCTCTCCTCTAGGACTGGTCATCTCTGTGGGTGGCCTCTCACTGCTTTGTGTCCTCTGTGGCTTGGGTTTCCTGTCACTCACCATGTTAGGGACAATCATCGTGTCTTACGTGATGGTTTCCAGCCTCATCAACTACTGGTTTTCTCTCAGGTAAATACATATCAATGTAATAATTTAATCCCCTTCATTTGGAAGGAGTTTTACAAATAATACCCTAACCCAGTCAATGTCTAGAAGCAAAATGGTAAGGGGCAGGTGGTCCTCATAGTTCCCCATACAGGTCAGATATTAAGCGGGAATTAACAATAGAGTTTCAAACAAAACTATTGTTATCATCATCCACCACATGTGACAACTCATTGTATTATCATGGCAACTCTATGAGGTAGTTTTTAATTCCTTTAAAAAGATGATCATTGATTTACAGAATTTCAAGTTAAGGTATTTTTCTAGGAGGGGATGGGGAAATTCATGGTCTGCCTTCATTCAAGTTAAGGTATTTTTCTAGGAGAAAGTGGGGAAATTCATGGTCTGCCTTGATTCCCCTGTTCTTCAGAGTGAGTGTCTCATCTCACTGAGTATGAGTTTTGTGTTTGACTATATAGATTTTGTTCCTACATACTCTTAAATGCCAGCTAGTTTGTCTAGGGTCTTGAGTGAGGGAGCAGTAATCTATTTTCAACTGCTGGAGAGAAAGCTTGCACTGTGGTTAACTTAGTGGAGACAGTATGCTTGTCTGTAGTACGCCACTATCCAAAGGGGTTTTCAAAGGTGATTTTTAAAAAATGCTTGGGTTTTGCTCTTATAGATGATTTAATCTTGAGTCCCAAGTGAGAAGTGACCTCATTGTGCTTCATTTAAGTTCTTAGTGAATTAATGCTCTGTTCAGGGACTCAGTTACATATTTTTCAGGCCTTAGCTCTATTAATCCTCATCACCACACTATGTGGCAGGTGCTAGCCCCATTCTGCGACAGGGGAAATGAGGCCAAGTTCCAAAGAGTGGCAGGGAAGGGGATCATCCAGATCAGGTAACTCCAGAGCCTTTTAGCCAAAATACAAGATGACATTACAACTTGATTGGCAAATAATTACCTGACAAAACACTTGGACCCATTGTTTTCACTTTGGTGGCAGTTCTCAACCTTTTTGCTCCCAGGTACCATTTTATTTTCTTAAAAATGATGAGCCTTGTGCAGTGGATAAGGCACCGGCCTCCAAACCCAAATGTCGCTGGTTCAATTCCCAGCCAGGGCACATAACCAGGTTGCAAGCCAGATCTCTGGCCAGGTCCGTGGCTGGAGGCAGGTGAAAGGCAACCATACAATGATGTCTCTCTCCCTCTTTGCCTCTCTCCCTTCCCCTCTTTCTAAAAGTAATAAATAAAATCTTTTTAAAAATGATGAGTCTTAAGATGGCAAAAGAGTAGAGAGCAGTGCTGATGGCATTCTCTAGTACCAGAGCAGCTGGAGGACAGGATAGGGAGCATGAGATGTCTGCAGGTCCCTAAGAATTAGAGCGGTAAGCATCTGGACTCAGGGGAGCACAGCCCAGAGGTTGCAGAGACCTACAGGAGAACAGGTAAGACAGTTTCAAACCGGCTGGCCAGCCAAGGTTGGCTCTGGGCAGTGGCGGCTCTACCCAGAGGGGCATCTTTAACTGAAGCCAGGTCCAGGCTCCCTGGAGACTAGAAATCTGAGCAGTGAAGAGTGGGCAGTGAGTGCAAATGTTGAAGGGAACGAGGAATTGAACTCCTGCAGGGGAGGGACTGTGTGAGAGTCTCGGTCCAGTGACAGAGAGAGGAAGCTCCTCACTGGGCCAGAGGCGGAGAAGAGACCTGAGGGGAGCAGGAGCAGGGAAGTGGGGAATTGCACTGGCCAGAGCTGTGAGAGGGCCAAATATGGTGCCACTGGGCCACCAGGGAGAGGGCGGCTTGAAGCCCCTTAGACGGGGTAGGCCCAGCCCCGAGCACCCACACCAGGCCCACAGACACCCACCAAAACTCCAAACTGCTAGCCAGAAACTTGCAGCTGGGGAAAATGACCCGCCCATTGCAGGCAACAAAGGCTGTGCTGCAGATGCTCTGGGGAGCTGGGCATGTATCACAGAGGTAGTGTGAAGGACTCCTTGGAGAGCTGGACTGCCTGGAAGGTTGGCCCTTGCCCAGGGGATCTGGGCACTCTTAGCAGACCCTGGGAACTGTTGGTGGATTGGGGCTGCCTCCCCCAGGAGCTGCGGGGGCAGGGCCAGTCATCACAGGAGCCAGAGAGGTTGCAGGCCACCCTGCATTGCAGCCAGGTGCCCATCACAGGCAGGAACCTCCTCCAGGAGCTGGAGGGGGAGGAGCAGCCATAGACATCACAGAAACATTCTGCTGGACTTCAAATGGAAATGGAGAAGGGAGGGCCACAGAACACCAGCAGCACTGAAACCCAGCTAGGCTACTGGAGTCCCAGCCTTCCTGAGGGCTGACACTCAGAATCAGCCCTGACTGTGACAACCATAGACTCAGACACTCCAAGAACACACAGCTAGACTATAGACTGCAGAGACCTCACTAAGAAAAAGAGACACTCAGGAAATGGATGGCTGCTAATCTCAAGCGCCTGAGTTACACCTATAGCTACATGAACTATAAATCCCTAACAAGAGCTCAAAAACAGTGTATGAGAAAGGATAGAAGGAGTGTCTCACAATCAGCCAACTGGAAGGAAAGGAGCAACATATACAACCAATACAGAATACAACCAGAGAGCCCAAGATGATGACATAAAGGCCACCACAAGAGCAAAAAGTGGAGAAAATCTAGAAGATTGCAACACTGAACTCCACAAATCTCCTAACACAGAAGGGTGCTCAACAAAGGCAAGGAAGCAAAGCAGATTAATCAAGGGGGGGAAAAACAAACAAGCAACAACAGACACCCAAAATGGGGGAAAAAGCATCAGTCCATCACCAAAAGGAAAGGAAGAATCCCCAGAAAGATCACCAAATGAAACAGAAGAACATGATATATCAGATAGGGAATTCAAAAGAATGAAGATGGAGAAGCTCAATGAGCTCAGCCAGCTCACAGAAAACTATAAACAACTCCAAGGAAGTAACAAGGAACTTACTGAGAGCTACACCAGCATCAAAAAGGACTTAGAAACTATCAATGAGAGCTAGGAGGAAATGAAAAATACAACTTCTTTTTTTTTAAATATATATATCTATATATATATATATTTTTTTTTTTTTTTAAATTTTACTGTTGTTGTATTACATCCATCCCCTTTTTGCTCCCCTCTGTCCCCCTCTCCACCCACCCATTCCCCACAAAGTCAATCCCACCTGTTGTCCATATCCATGGTTCCTTTATACTAGGTTCTTGTCTAAGCTGCTCCCCTTCTTTGCAGCTGCCTCCCCCCTCCGCCCAACCCTGTTCCCCCTGACCACTGAAGGCCTATTGCTTGTATTCATATACTTGGTTCTGTTTTGCTTGTTGTTAGTTTGGCTCATTATTGTCCCATAATGGGTGAGATCATATGACATTTGTCCTTCACTGACTGGCTTATTTCACTAAGCATAATACTCTCCAGTTCCTTCCATGTTGTTGCAAAGGGTACAAGATCCTTCTTTCTTTCTGCTATATAGAATTCCATTGTGTAAATGGACCAAAGTTTTCTGATCCAATCATCCACTGATGGGCACTTAGGCTATTTCCAGCACTTGGCTATTGTAAATAGTGCCGCTATGAACATAGGTGTGCATAGGTTCTTATGAATTGGTGTTTCAGGATTCTTTGGGTAGAATCCAAGTAGTGGAATTGCTGGATCAAAAGGCAGTTCCATTTTTAGTTTTTTAAGGAAACCCCATACTGTTTTCCACAGTGGCTGCACCAGCCTACATTCCCGCCAACAGTGTATGAGGTTTCCCTTTGTCCCACATCCTCGCCAACACTTGTTGTTTGTTGATTTGCTGATGATTGCCATTCTGACAGGTGTGAGGTGGTATCTTAATGTAGCTTTAATTTGCATCTCTCTGATGACTAGTGATGTTGAGCATTCTTTCATATGCCTCTGGGCCCTTTGTATATCTTCCTCAGTGAGTTGTCTGTTTAGGTCCTTTGCCCATTTTTTAATTGGGTTGTCTGTCTCCTTGGTGTTGAGTCACATTAGTTCTTTGTATATTTTGGAGATCAGACCCTTGTCTGAGGTATCATTGGCAATTATGTTTTCCCATACAGTTGGTTCCCTTTGAATTTTGCTGATATTTTCTTTAGCTGAACAGAAACTTTTCAATTTGATATAGTCCCATTTGTTGATTTGTTCTTTGATTTCCTTTGCCCTTGGTGAAGTATCAGTGAACATATTTTTGCGTAGGATATCCAAAAGTTTACTGCCTATATTTTTCTCTAGGACCTTTATGGTGGCACTGCTTATGTTTAAATCCTTTATCCATCTTGAGTTTATTCTGGTGTATGGTGTAAGTTGGTGGTCTAGTTTTATCTTTTTGCATGTTGCTGTCCAGTTCTCCCAACACCATTTGTTGAAGAGACTGTTTTTACTCCATTTGATGTTCCTTCCCCCTTTGTCAAATATTAGTTGACCATAGAGTCTTGGGTTAATTTCCGAGCTCTCTAGTTGAAAAATACAACTTCTGAATTAAAGAATACACTAGAAGGAATCAAGAGTAGGCTAGAGGAAGCAGAGGACCGGATCAGCAAGTTGGAGGACAACGCAGACAAATACTCTAAGACAGTACAAGAGAATGAAAAAAGGATGAAGAAGAATGAAGAGGGTATAAAAGAGTTGCAGGACAACATGAAATGCAATAACGTCTATATCATAGGGATACCAGGAGGAGAACAGAAACAAAGAATGGAAAACCTGTTAAAAAAAGTCATGATAGAAAAATTTGCCTAACATGATGAGTGAAAACATTAATCAAGGTCAAAGCACAGAGGTTCCCAATGAAGATCAACTGAAATAGAACAACTCCAAGGCACATTATAATTCAAATGGCAAATTTCAAAGACAAAGAGAGAATCCTAAAAGTATCAACAGAGAAACAGCAAATAACATATAAGGGGGCTCCAATAATGCTATCAAATGATTATTCAACAAAAACAACTCAAGCCAGAAGGGAATGGCAAAAAATATTTCAAGTAATGGTAAACAAAGGCCTGCAACCAAGAATACTCTACCCAGCAAGGCTCTCATTCAAGATGGAAGGAGAAATAAGGAGTTTCCCAGACAAAAGAAGACTAAAAGAATACATCTCTACCAAACCAGCATTGCAAGAAATGCTAAAGGTTCTGCTTCAAAAATAAATAAATAAATAGAATAAAGAAACAGAGAAAGCCAAAGAGGAATACAGGTACAAAGGGAGAAAATGGCAATGAATAAGTATCAATCAATAATAACCTTAAATGTAAATGGATTAAATGGAGCAATCAAAAGACATAGAGTAGCCGTATGGATCAGACAACATGACCCACATATATGCTGTCTTTAAGAGACCCACCTCAGAACAAAAGATCGACACAGATTGAGAGTGAAGAGATGAAAAAATATATATCAAGTAAGTAGACATGAAAAAAAGACTAGAGTAGCAATACTGATTTCAGACAAAATAGACTTTACAATGAAGGCCATAAAAAGGGATAAAAAAGAACATTGCATAATACTTAAGGGAACAATCCATCAAGAAGCAATAACTGGTAAATATATATGCACCCAACATAGGAGCTCCAAAATATATAAAGAAAATCTTGGAGGACTTCAAGAAGGATTTAGACAGCAACACACTAATAGTAGATTTTAAGACCCCACTAACAACAATGGACAGATCTTCCAAACAAAAAATCACCAAAGATGTTGAGGGTATTGAACAACACTCTAGAGGAAATGGACCTAACTGATATATACAGAGCTTTTTACCCCAAAGAAGCAAAATACGCATTCTTTTTTTTTTTTTAAGATTTTATTTCATTATTTTCAGAAAGAGGGGAAGGGAGAGAGGCTGAGAGGGAGAGAGACACATCAATGCATAGTTGCTTTTCACCTGCCTCCAGCCACAGACCTGACTGGAGACCTGGCTTGCCACCTGGTTATGTGCCCTGGCTGGGGAATTGAACCTGCGACCTTTGGGTTTGCAGGCCAGCACCTTATCCACTGTGCTACCAGCCAGGGCAAAATACACATTCTTTTCAAATGCACATGGAACATTCTCTAAGATAGACCACATGATAGGTCACAAGACAAGCCTCCACAAATACAGGAAAATTGAAACCATACAAAGCATCTTCTCAGATCACAATGGCTTGAAAGTAGAAACCAATATCAAGGGAAAAAAACAAAAATACTCTTAACTCATGGAGACTGAATAACATGCTTTTAAGTAATGAATGGGATAACAATGAGAACAGAGATGAAATCAAAACCTTTCTGGAAACAAATAACAATGAACACACAACAGCCCAAAACCTATGGGACACAGCAAAGGCAGTGCTCAGATGGAAATTTATAGCAATACAGGCCTTCCTAAAAAGGTCACAAGAAGTTATAAAAACAACCTCACCATAAAGCTGCAAGAACTAGAGGAGCAACAACAAACAAAGCCCAGAGCAAGTAGTAGGAAGGAAATCATCAAGATCAGAGCAGAACTAAATAACTCAGAGATTCAAATTACAACTCAAAAAATCAACAAGTCCATGAGCTGGTTCTTTGAAAAAATAAACAAAATTGACAAGCCTTTATCCAGAGTCCTGAAGAAAAAGAGAGAGAGGAACCAAATGAACAGAATCAGAACTGATAGAGGAGAAATCACAACTGATACTTCAGAAATACAAAAGATTGTAAGAAATTATTACAAACAACTATATGATAAGAAATATGACAACTTAGGTGAGATGGATACATTTGTGGAAATGTACCAAAACTGAACCCAGAAGAAGCAGAAAGCCTGAATAGGCCAATAACAACTAGTGAAATTGAAGAAGTAATCCAAAATCTCCCAAAGCACAAGAGATGCTTTGGGATGGATACACCCCAAATGTTTTACCAAACATTTAAAGAAGAACTAACTCCTATCTTTCTCAACCTATACCAAAAAATACAGGAAGAGGGAAGACTCCCAAACTCTTTCTATGAGGCCAATATTATTCTAATCCCAAAACCAGGTCAAAACACAACCAAGAAAACAAACTATAGACCAGTATCCCTAATGAACATAGATGCTAATATTCTCAACAAAATATTGACCAACTGGATCCAGCAGTACATTACAAAGATCATACACCATGGTGAAGTGTGTTTTATCCCAGGGATGCAAGGATGGTACAAAATTTGTAAATCAATAAATGTAATACACCACATCAACAAAATGAAAGACAAAAGCCATATTATCATATCAATAGATGCTGAAAAAGCATTTCATAAAGTACAGCAACCATTTATGATAAAAACCCTCAGCAAAATAGGAATAGAGGGACCATACCTCAACATCATAAAGGCCATATATGAGAACTCTGAAGCCAACATTATACTTAATGAACAAAAACTAAAAGCTTTCCCCCTGAAATCAGGAACGAGACATAGCTGTCCACTTTCCCACTTCTGTTCAACATTGTCTTGGAAGTTCTAGCTATAGCCATCAGAGAAATAAAAGGAAACAAAAGTATCGAAATTGGAAAAAAGGAAGTCAAACTGTCATTATTTGAAGATGATATAGTGTATATACAAAACTGGATAGGTTTCACCAAAAACTTACTCAACCTAATAAGCAAATTTAGCAAAATAGCTGGCTAGAAAGTCAATATCCAGAAATCAAAAGCATTTTTGTATACCAATAATGAAACATCAGAAATAGAAGTGAGAAAACAAATATCACTTACCATAGCAACAAGAAAAATAAACTACCTAGGAATAAACTTAACTGAAGAGGTAAAAGACCTGTTCTCAGAAAACTACAGAAGAAAGAAAGAAATGAAGGCAGATACAAATAAAAGGAAGCATATACCATGTTCATGAATGAGAAGAATGAACATCATTAAAATGTCCATACTACCCAAAGCAATCTATAGATTCAATGCAATCCCAATTAAAATACCAATGACAGACTTCACAGAAATAGAAAAACTACTTCAAAAATATCTATGGAGCCATAAATGCCCACAAATAGCCACAGCAATCTTGAGAAAGAAGAACAAGATAGGAGGATGGTCAGTGGGAAAATGGTTGAGGGGAGGGGAGAGGCAGAGGCAAGGAAGGGGAGCAGTTTAGACAAGAACCTAGTATAAAGGAACCATGGACATGGACAACAGGTGGGATTGACTTTGGGGGCAATGGGTGGGTTGGGTGGGGAACAGAGGGGAGCAAAAAGGAGATGTAATATGACAACAATAAAATTAAAAATGAAAAAAAAAATGATAGGAGGAATCACAATACCGGACATGAAACTATACTACAAGGCTACTGTCATCAAAACTATCTGGTACTGGCATAAGAATAGACATATAGATCAATGGAACAGAATAGAGAGCCCAGAAATTAACCCAGGACTCTATGGTCAATTAATATTCGAGAAAGGGGGAAGGAACATAAAATGGAATAAAAACAGTCTCTTCACCAAGTGTTGTTGGGAGAACTGGACAGCAACATGCAAAAAAATAAAACTAGACCACCATACACCAGAATAAACTCAAAATGGATAAAGGACTTATACGTAAGCAGTGCCACCATAAATGTCTTGGAGATAAATATTGGCAGTAAAATTTTAGATATTATACACAGAAATATGTTTAATGATACTTCCCCAAAAGCAAAGGAAATAAAAGAACAACTCAACAAATGGGACTATATCAAATTGAAAAGTTTCTGTTCAGCTAAAGAAAACATCAGCAAAGTGAAAAGTGAACCAACTGTATGGGAAAACATATTTGCCAATGATACCTCAGACAAGGGTTTGATCTCCAAAATATATAAAGAACTAATGTGACTCAACACCAGGGAGACAGACAGCCCAATCAAAAAATGGGCAAAGGACATGAACAGACATCTCTCTGAAGAAGACATACAAAGGGCCCAAAGGCATATGAAAGAATGTTCAACATCATTAGCCATCAGAGTGATGCAAATTAAAACCACAATAAGATACTACCTCATATCTGTCAGAATGGCAATCATCAACAAATCAACAAACAAGTGTTGGCGAGGATGTGGGGCAAAGGGAACCCTGGTGCACTGTTGGTGGGAATGCAGGCTGGTGTAGCCACTATGGTAAACAGTATTGAGTTTCCTTTAAAAACTAAAAATGGACCTGCCTTTTGATCCAGCAGTGCCACTGCTAGGACTATACCCAATGAATCCTGAAACACCAATTCATAAAAACCTATGTACCCCTATGTTCATAGCAGTGCTATTTGCAATAGCCAAATGCTGCAAACAGCCTAAGTGTCCATCAGTGGATGAATGGATTAAAAAACTTTGGTACATTTACACAATGCAATACTACACAGCAGAAAAAAGAAGGAACTCCTACTCTTTGCAACAACATGGATGGAACTGGAAAGTATTATGCTTAGTGAAATAAGTCAGTGAATGAAGGACAAATACCATATGATCTTACCCATTACAGGATAATAATGAACAAAACAAACAACAAGCCAAACAGAACCAGACACTTGAATACAATGAATAGACCTTCAGTGGGCAGGGGGAGATAGGAGGGGGTTGTGGGGAATGGGAGGTAAAGAAAGGGAGCAGTTTAGTCAAGGAACTTGCACGGAATAATCATGGACATGGGCAACAAGTGGGATTGACTTTGGAGGGTATTGGTGGGTGGGTAAGGGGACAGAGTGGAGCAAAAAGGGGGTAGATGTAATACAACAACAATAAAAGTAAATTTTAAAAAATGGCAACCATAAAGGGTGGAGTCTAGCCTTGGAAAAATCTGGGGGAAAGACCGAATAAGATAAGGGAACAACAACAAAAAAAAGTAAAGGCACAAAACTCCTGAAGATCTAGGAAAGGCTTTGAATGGAGTAGGCACCTGGACAGTCCTAGAAAGATCCAGGAAAGAGGTTAGATAATTTGAAAGAAATCCCAAAGAAATATAATCAAAAGTTAATGAAGGCCTGAAGCACATGCTCTTTATCTCTTCAGCAGGTGGGTGGGTGGAACTGTAATGCCTACTGCAGGCTGGATGGAAACAGAAACTAAACTAGACTACCAGAGCGTCAAATGCAGGAATAATGGCACAACAGCTCTAGGCCCTACCTAGCCCTCCTGTTGGGCTTGGTGGGGCAATTGCTCTACAATTCTGTGTCTTTAGGTTTGTTACCATGATGGCTGCCACAACTCGAGAAATCATAATTCTACACAGCCTCATCTGTGCCACTCTCCCCACATCTCCACATGTCGACCTTCTCAGAAGCACTCAGTACCCCCTCATTTTGAGCTTTTTTTTTTTTTTTTTAATGGAGGCTTCATTACATAGGCATGATTAATCAAATTACTGGCCATTGACAATTGATTCAATCTCAAGCACCTCTACTCTCAGTGGGGTGAGATGAAAAGTTCCAACCCTTTGGCCTGGCCCTTGTGACTATGTTGGAGTGAAAGGTTGTGGATTCAATCTGCAGTCAGGGCACATGCCTAAGTTGTGGGTTTGGTCCCAGGTCCCAAAGCTATGAAATGTTTCTCTACCTTTCTCTCCCCATTCCCCTCTCTCTAAAATCAATAAGCATATCCTTGAATGAGGATTTTTTAAAAAGTTCCAACCCTCTTATTCACAGTTGGTTCCCCTCCAACCAGTGCTTATCCTTAGGTTACCTACTGGCTTTATAAAAGATATCTCGTTAACATAACAAAAATATGATTACTTTCAACACTTAAGAAATTCTAAGGATTTAGGAGCTCTGTACCAGACACTAAGACAAATGTACACCTTATTATAAATCACAATATCACAGGAAAATAAGTGAAAAACCTCTTTCTAGTTTGTGTAGGGATACTTGTGATACTTATGATTACACTTAGGGCCCACTGTTAGGTTTGTGCCTGGAAGAAGGGAGGAGTTGGGTAGACCAGTTCAAAGCCTTCATTGAAGGATGTTCAATGAGTGAGCAGTGGAATGCAGCCCAAGGGAGGGAGAGAGGGATTTTTAAGGGTGAGGAGCAGACCCCCACAGGATGGGTCACCTTGGTGGTAAGCTCCAGAGTCCAGGGTATAGTTGTTTGTGAAAAAACAATGTCATCTGACTAGAGATTTATGGTCTCTGTTTCTGGGAAATGTTTGACGGAGAGGGGAAGGAAGGGGCAATGGGGGTGTAACTAGCTCTCAGCAGGACACTGGTAGGTATGCCCTAGTCGCCTCTGTTAATGGGGAACCTTGTGATCTGTTCATGGCCATTGACATAGACCCTCTTCATTTCAGCACAGGTGGTGGCTCAGGTCCTGCCTGACTACAGGCCACAATTCCAAGAACAGAGTGACCACTGGCCATAGCCTGTTTTGCCAGGCTTGACTAAGGTAGCAGGTTACAATACAGACAACAGGTCAATCCGTAGCCCTAACAATTCTCACCTGGATAATCTGGATAATTGCCCCATCTAAGATCCTTAATGTAATTGTGTCTTTAAGTCCCTTTGCCATAAGGTAACATTCACAGGTTCCAGAGATTAGGATGTGGACATTTGGGGGACTATTAATGAGCCTCCTACAGAGTTTAAACATGCTTAGACCCCACTCCTTAAAGATTCTAATTTAGTAGGTTGGGTACAGACATGTATATTTTACAAAATATGTCATTAAGAACCTCTTATAAAAGTCATAGCTTTATTCAGTTTACGTTATTGTTTATCCTGGAGTTTCTATTTCAAGGGCCTAAAGCAGTGCTATTATGTCAATGTAAGAATGTCCAAACCTGTAGAGATGTTTTATGAGTTTATTTGAACCAAACTGATACCAATTGTAGGGAAGAAAAATCTCAATGGATTGAGAAAATGCTCCAGATAATGGAAGTTTACCAGTTATTTTATTGTATAATCAAAGAGATGGCCATCAGGGGATTACAGGAAATCCATTAGTGATAGATTAGGGAGGCAGGAAAAGGCAAAGTGGGGAAACTCTGAGATTGGATAAAAAGTAAAACAAGTATATACATAATTCTTTTACACTGGTGGGTATAGGATGGTTAATAATAAACATTTATAACACAGAGATGGTATGCAAGGAACAAGATAAAAATGAGGGTTTCTCGGCTGGTGTGGCTCAGTGGATTAAGCAATGGCCTGTGATCCCAAGGGTTGCTGGTTTGATCCCCAATCAGCACATACCCAGGTTGCAAGCCAGGTCTCCAGCCAGGTCCCCAGCTGGAGGCAGGTAAAGGCAACCATACATTGATGTTTCTCTCTCTTTCTTCTCCCTCCTGCTCTTTCTGAAAATAATGAATAAGATCTTTTTAAAAATGAGAGGTTCTATTGTCTCCTGTTCTGGTGGAAGAGTGTACCAGAGGAGTATGGCAAAAGAGAATTTTTAAAAAATGTAATCTTTTTTAAAAAATATTTTATTATTTTTAGAGAGAGGGGAAGGGAGAGAGGCAGAGAGGGAGACAGACATCAATGTATGGTTGCTTTTCACCTGCCTCCAGCTATGGACCTGGCTGGAGACCTGGCTTGCACCCTGGTTACGTGCTCTGACTGAGAATCGAACCAGTGACCTTTGGGTTTGCAGGCCAGCACCTTACCCACTATGCCACCAACTAGGGCTCTAAAAGTTTAATCTTTATTGTATTTTTTTCAACTGCCATTTAGTCCCCTTAAGCAGCTTCCCACCTCCAATTTCAGAAATCACCACACTGCTGTCCATGTCTATGAGTTTTTTTCCCTTTTGCTCAAACCTCCCCCAACCACTACTAGCTGCCATCCTGCTCTCCATCTATGAGCCTGTCCCCATTTTCCTTGATAGCTCGGTTTGTTCATTAGATACCACAAATGAGTGAAATCATAAGATATTTATCTTTCTCCTAACTGGCTTATTTCACTTAGTATAATGTTTTGCAGGTCCATGCATAGTACCCCTTGGGTAAAATTTTCTTCTTTTTCATGGCCAAGTAGTATCCCATTATGTAAATGTCCCATAGTTGTTTTATCCACTCATCTACTGATGGACACTTAAGCTACTTCTATATCTTAGCTATTGTGAATAATGCTACAATGAACTTAGGGGTACTTATATTTTTTTGAATTAGTATTTTGGGTTTCTTTAGATATATTCCCAGAAGTGAGATCACTGGGTCAAAAGGCAGTTCAATTTTCAATTTTTTGAGGTATCTCCATACTGCTTTCCACAGCGACTGTACCAATCTGTATCCCCACCAACAGTGCAAAAGGGTTCCCCTTCACATTTTTGTCAGCACTTGTTGTTTGTTGATTTATTGATGATAATCATTCTGACAGGTGTGAGATGTCTCATTGTGGTTTAATTTGCATTTCTCCAATGATCAGTGATGTTTCACGTGTCTATTGTTCTTTTCTAAGTCCTCTTTGGAGAAGTATCTTTCAGGTCCTTTGCACATTTTTTAGCTGGATTGTTTGATTTTTGTTGTTGAGTTCTGTAAGTTCTTTATAAACTTTGAATATTAACCCCTTATCAGATGTATCAGTGAATATGTTCTCCTATTCTGTAGATTGTCCTTATTTTATTAATGATTTCCTTTGCTGTGAAAAAAAATTTAGGTTAATATTGTTCTACTTGTTTATTTGTTTTGTTGTTTTCCTTGCCTTGGGAAATATATCAGAAAAATATTACTACAAGCAATGTCTGAGATTTTGCTGCCTATGTTTCCTTCTATGATTTTTATGGTTTCAGACCTAACATTTAAGTCTTAGATCTATTTTGAAATTATTCTTGTATGTGTTGTGAAAGGTGGTACAGTTTCATTTTCCTGCATGTATCTGTCCAATTTTCCCAACACCACTTATTGAATAAACTATCTTTAGCCCATTGTATTTGCTTGTTTCCTCTGTTAAATATTAATTGACTATAAGGGTGGGGGCTTATTTCTGGGTTCTCTATTCTGTTCCATTGATTTGTGTGTCGGTTTTTTTATGTCAGTACCACGCTGTTTTGATCACTATGGCCTTATAGCACAGTTTCATATTAGGTAGCTTGATTCCTTCAACTTAATTCTTCTTTCTCACAATGGCTGTTGCTATGTAGGGCCTTTTGTAGCTCCAGATACATTTTTGAAATATTTATTCTAGTTCTGTTGAATAATTCATTGGAATCTTGATAGGAATTGTGTTGAGTATATAGATTACTTTGGGTGATATGGACATTTTAATGATGTTAATTCTTCCTATCCATAAACATGGTATATGCTTCCACTTATTTGTATCTCTTCTATCTCTTTCTTCAGTGTCTTATAATTTTCTGAGTACAGCTCTTTTACAACCTTGGTCAGATTTATTCCTAAGTATTTTATTCTTTTTGTAGCAACTGTGAATAAAATTGTTTTTCTAATTTCCATTTTGGTTAGTTCATTATTGAGTTATAAAAATACAACTGATTTCTGGATATTTACTTGGATCCTGCTACTTTGCTTAATTCATTGATCAGTTCTAGTAGTTTCTTGGTGGAATCTTTGGGCTTTTCTAGGTATAGTATCATGACATCTAAAAATAATGACAATTTTACTTCTTTCTTTACAATTTGGTAGCCTTTTATTTCTTCCCTCATCTGAGTGCTGAGGGTAAAACTTCCAGTACTATGTTGTTATTTTTTTTAATTTAATTTTATTGTTGTAATGCATCCATCCTCTTTTTGCTCCCCTTTGCTCTTTTCCCCACCAACGAGTCCTTCCACAAAGTCAATCCCACAATGTTGTCCATGTCCATGGTTCCTTTATACTGGTTCTTGTCTAAACTGCTCCTCTCCTTTGCCTCTGCCTCCCCCTTCCCCCAGCCTCCTTCCCCTTGCCCACTGAAGGGCTATTCCCTGTATTCATATATCTTGTTCTGTTTTGTTTGTTGTTTGTTTTGTTCATTATTGTCCTGTAATGGTGAAATCATATGGTATTTGTATTTCATTGACTGGCTTATTTCACTAAGCATAATACTCTCCAGTTACATCCATGTTCTTGCAAACGGTACGAGTTCCTTCTTTCTTTCTGCTGTACAGTATTCCATTGTGTAAATGTACCAAGATTTTTTCATCCAATCATCCACTGATGGGCACTTAGGCTGTTTCCAGCATTTGGCTATTGTAAATAGTGCTGCTATGAACATAGGTGTACATAGGTTCTTATGAATTGGT
This sequence comes from Noctilio leporinus, assembly GCA_004026585.1. Classification (NCBI taxonomy): domain Eukaryota; kingdom Metazoa; phylum Chordata; class Mammalia; order Chiroptera; family Noctilionidae; genus Noctilio; species Noctilio leporinus. The sequence goes on along the minus strand of PVIW01004952.1, from coordinate 48,364 downwards.
GTCTCAGGATTCTTAGGGTATAGTCCAAGTAGTGGAACCACTGGATCAAAAGGCAGTTCCATTTTTAGTTTTTTAAGGAAACCCCATACTGTTTTCCACAGTGGCTGCACCAGCCTACATTCCCACCAACAATGCACCAGGGTTCCCTTTGCCCCACATCCTCGCCAACACTTGTTGTTTGTTGATTTGTTGATGATTGCCATTCTGACAGGGGTAAGGTGGTAACTTATTGTGGTTTTAATTTGCATCACTCTGATGACTAGTGATGTTGAGCATTCTTTCATATGCCTCTGGGCCCTTTGTATATCTTCCTCAGTGAGTTGTCTGTTTAAGTCCTTTGCCCATTTTTTGATTGGGCTGTCTGTCTCCCTGGTGTTGAGTCCCAATAGTTCTTTATATATTTTGGAGATCAGACCCTTGTCTGAGGTATCATTGGCAAATGTTTTCCCATACAGTTGGTTCACTTTACATTTTGCTGATATTTTCTTTAGCTGAACAGAAACTTTTCAATTTGATATAGTCCCATTTGTTGATTCGTTCTTTGATTTCCATTGCCCTTGGTGAAGTATCAGTAAACGTATTTCCATGTAGGATATCCAAAAATTTACTGCCTATATTTTTCTCCAGGACCTTTATGGTGGCACTGCTTATGTTTAAATCCTTTATCCATCTTGAGTTTATTCTGGTATATGGTGTAAGTTGGTGGTCTAGTTTTATCTTTTTGCATGTTGCTGTCCAGTTCTCCCAACACCATTTGTTGAAGAGACTGTTTTTACTCCATTTGATGTTCCTTCTCCCTTTGTCAAATATTAGTTGACCGTAGAGTCCTGGGTTAATTTCTGGGCTCTCTATTCTGTTCCATTGATCTATATGTCTATTCTTATGCCAGTACCAGATAGTTTTGATGACAGTAGCCGTGTAGTATTGTTTGAAGTCCAGTATTGTTATTCCTCCTACCTTGTTCTTCTTTCTCAAGATTGCTGTGGGTATTTGTGGGCATTTTTGGCTTCATATAAATTTTTGAAGTATTTTTTCTATTTCTGTGAAGTCTGCCATTGGTATTTTAATTGGAATTGCATTGAATATGTAGATTGCTTTGGATAGTATGGACATTTTAATGATGTAAATTCTTCCCATCCATGAACATGGTATATGCTTCCATTTATTTGTATCTTCCTTGATTTCTTTCTTCATTGTCCTGTAGTTTTCTGAGTACAGGTCTTTTACCTCCTTAGTTAAATTTATTCCTAAGTACTTTATTTTTATTGTTGCTATGGTAAATGGGATTTTTTTTTTTCACTTCTATTTCTGTTGTTTCATTATTGGTATACAAAAATGCTTTTGATTTTTGGATATTGACTTTATACCCAGCTATTTTGCTAAATTTGCTTATTAGGTTGAGTAAGTTTTTGGTGGAGCCCATCGGGTTTTGTATGTACACTATCATATCATCTGCAAATAATGACAGTTTGATTTCCTCCTTTCCAATTTGGATACCTTTGATTCCTTTTTCTTCTCTGATGGCTATAGATAGAACTTCCAAGACAATGTTCAATAGAAGTGGAGAAAGTGGGCAGCCTTGTCTCGTTCCTGATCTTAGGGGGAAAGCTTTCAGTTTTTGTCCGTTAAGTAAGATGTTGGCTTCAAGATTCTCATAGATGGCCTTTATGATGTTGAGGTATGCTCCCTCTATTCCCATTTTGCTGAGGGTTTTTTATCATAAATGGTTGCTGTACTTTATCAAATGCTTTTTCAGCATCTATTGATATGATCATATGGCTTTTATCTTTCAATTTGTTGATGTGGTGTATTACATTGATTGATTTTCGAATGTTGTACCATCCTTGCATCCCTGGGATGAAACCCACTTGATCATGGTGTATTATCTTTGTAATATACTGCTGAATCCAGTTGGCTAATATTTTATTGAGAATTTTAGCATCTATGTTCATCAGAGATATTGGCCTGTAGCTTTCTTTCTTAGTTGTGTCTTGCCCTGGTTTTGGGATTAGAATAATATTGGCCTCATAGAAAGAGTTTGGGAGTCTTCCCTCTTTCTGTATTTTTTCGTATAGCTTGAGAAGGATAGGAGTTAGTTCTTCTTTAAACGCTTGGTAAAATTCACCTGCGTAGCCTTCTGGTTCAGGGCTTTTGTGCTTGGGGAGATTTTGGATTACTTCTTCAATTTCACTAGTTGCTATTGGCCTATTCAGGTTTTCTGCTTCTTCTGGGTTCAGTTTTGGTAGATTATACATTTCCAGAAATGTGTCCATTTCATCCAGGTTCTCATATTTTTTGTCATATAGCTGTTTGTAGTAATTTCTTACAATCTTTTGTATTTCTGATGTATCAGTTGTGATTTCTCCTCTGTCAGTTCTGATTCTGTTTATTTGGGTCCTCTCTCTCTTTTTCTTGATGAGTCTGGATAAGGTCTTGTCAATTTTGTTTGTTTTTTCAAAGAACCAGCTCCTGGACCTGTTGATTCTTCGAATTGTACTTGGAATCTCTGAGTTATTTAGTTCTGCTCTGATCTTGATAATTTCCTTCCTTCTACTTGCTCTGGGCTTTGTTTGTTGTTGCTCCTCTAGTTCTTGCAGCTTTGTGGTTAGGTTGTTTTTATAAACTTCTTGTAACCTTTTTTGGAAGGCCTATATTGATATAAATTTCCCCCTGAGAACTGCCTTTGCTATATCCCATAGGTTTTGGGCTGTTGTGTGTTCATTGTCATTTGTTTCCAGGAACTTTTTGATTTCATTTTGATCTCATTGTTGATCCCTTCATTGCTTAAAAGCATGTTATTCAGTCTCCATGAGTTGCAGAATTTTTGTTTTTTTTCCCTTGAGATTGGTTTCTAGTTTCAAGCCATTGTGATCTGAGAGAATACTTTGTATGATTTCAATTTTCCTGTATTTGTGGAGGCTTGTCTTGTGACATACCATGTGGTCTATCTTGGAGAATGATCTATGTGCATTTGAAAAGAATGTGTATTTTGCTTCTTTGGGGTAAAAGACTCTGTAGACATCAGTTAGGTCCATTTCCTCTAGAGTGTTGTTCAATGCCAAAACATCTCTGGGGATTTTTTGCCTGGAAGATCTGTCCATTGTTGATAGTGGGGTATTAAAATCCCCTACTATTAGTGTGTTGCTGTCTATGTCTTTCTTAAAGTCCTCCTAGATTTTCCTTATATATTTCGGAACTCTTATGTTGGGTGCATATATGTTTGTCAGAGTTATTTCTTCTTGATGGATTGTTCCCTTAAGTATTATGAAATGTCCATCTTTGTCCCTTTTTATGACCTTCATTGTAAAATCTATTTGTCTGGAATCAGTATTGCTACTCCAGCTTTTTTTTCATGTCCATTTGCTTGATATATATTTTTTCATCCCTTCACTCTCAATCTGTGTTGATCTTTTGTTCTGAGGTGGGTCTCTTGAAGACAGCATATATGTGGGTCATGTTGTCTTATGCATTCGGCTACCCTATGTCTTTTGATTGGTGCATTTAATCCATTCATATTTTTTTTTCCTTTAAATTTATTTCATTATTTTTAGAGAGAGGGGAAAGGGAGAGAGGCAGAGAGGGAGAGAGACAGCAATGTATGGTTGCGTTTCACCTGCCTCCAGCCACAGACCTGACCGGAGACCTGCTTTGCAGCCTGTTTATGTGCCCTGGCTGAGGAATCGAACCTGCGACCTTTCGGTTCACAGGCCGGCGCCTTATCCACTCTGCTACCAGCCAGGGCTAATCCATTCATATTTAAGGTTATTATTGATTGATACTTATTCATTGCCATTTTCTCTCTTTGTGTCTGTATTCATCTTTGGCTTTCTCTGTTTGTTCATTTAATTTGTTTACTTATTTTTATAGCAGACCCTTTAGCATTTCTTGCATTGCTGGTTTGGTAGAGATATATTCTTTTAGTCTTTTTTTGTCTGAGAAGCTCCTTATTTCTCCTTCTATCTTGAATAAGAGCCTTGCTGGGTAGAGTATTCTTGGTTGTAGGCCTTTGTTTACTATTTCTTGAAATACTTTTTGCCATTCCCTTCTGGCTTGAATTGTTTCTGTTGAATAATCATTTGATAGCCTTATTGGAGCCCCTTTATATGTTATTTGTCATTTCTCTCTTGATGCTTTTAGGATTCTCTCTTTGTCTTTGAAATTAGCCATTTTAGTAATAATGTGCCTTGGTGTTGATCTGTTTGGGTTGATCCTCATTGGGACCCTCTGTGCTTCCTGAACTTGATTAATGTTTTCACTCATCATGTTACGGAAGTTTTCTATCATGAGTTTTTTGAACAGGTTTTCCATTCCTTGTTTCTCTTCTCCTTTTGGTTTCCCTATCATAAGGATGTTGTTACGTTTCATGTTGTCCTGCAGCTCTTTTAATCCCTGTTCACCCTTGTTTAGCCTTTTTTTATTCTCTTGTACTGTCTTGGAGTATTTGTCTATATAATCCTCCAACTTGCTGATCTGGTACTCTACTTCCTCTAGCCTACTGTTGATTCCTTCTACTGTACTCTTCAATGCAGAAATTGTATTCTTCATTTCCTACTGGCACTTATTGATAGTTTCTATGTCCTTTTTCATGCTGTTGTATTTCTCAGTAAGTTCCTTGTAACTACTCTGGTGTTCTCTGTAGTTCTCCTGGAGTTGTTTATAGTTTTCTTTGATGTGGCTGAGCTCACTGAGCTTCTCTGTCATCATTCTTTTGGATTCCTTATCTGATATTCCAGGTGCCTCTGTTCCTTTTGTGGTCTTTCTGGGGATTCTTTCTTTCCTTTTGGTGATGGATTGATTCTTTTTTCTCCCATTTTGTGTGTCTGTTCTTGCTTGCTTTTTGTTTTATTTTTTTGTTTTTTCCTTGCTTTACCCTGCTTTGCTTTCTTGCCTTAGTTGATCACCCTTCTGTGATAGGAGATTTGTGGAGTTCAATGTTGCCGTCTCCCAGATTTTCTCCACTTGCTGTTCTTGGTGTGTCCTTTATTTGTGCTGTCTGGTTGTATTCTGGACCTGTGGGCTACTCTTCTGCTGCTCTCCGCTGCCTCTGGGCTGTGCTCTCCTGTGTCCAAATGCTGACAACTCCAATTCTTAGGGACCTGAAGATGTCTCGCACTCCCTATCTTGTCCTCTAGCTGCTCTGGTACTCGAGAACACCATCAGCCCTGCTCTCTACTCTGTTGCCATCTTTCCTCGGCACTTCAATTTTGTTTTTTTCCTTCCATTTTGAATGAGAACCTTGCTGGGTAGAGTATTCTTGGTTGCAGGCCTTTGTTTCCCTTTACTTGGAATACTTTTTGCCATTTTCTTCTGGCATGAATTATTTCTATTTAACAATCATTTGATAGCCTTATGGGAGCCCCCTTACATGTTATTTGCTGTTTCTCTCTTGATGCTTTTAGTATTGTCTCTTTGTCTTTGAAATTTGCCATTTCAATTATAATGTGTCTTGGAGTTGGTCTGTTTGGGTTCATCTTCACTAGGATGCCCTCTGCTTCCTTGAACTTGAGTAACATTTTCACTCATCATGTTAGGGAAATTTTATATCATTATCTTTTTGAACATGTTTTCCATTCCTTGTTTCTCTTCTCCTTTTGGTTTCCCTATCATAAGGATGTTATTGAATTTCATGTTGTCCTGCAGCTCTCTTAAACCCTCTTCATTCTTGTTCTTTTTTATTTATTTATTTCATTTTCTTGTACTGTCTTGGAATATTTGTGCATGTTGTCCTCCAACTCGCTGGCCCAGTCCTCTGCTTCCTCTAGCCTATTGTTTATTCCTTCTACTGTATTCTTCAATTCAGAAATTGTATTCTTCATTTCCTCCTGGCTCATACTGATAGTTTCTAGAAATTGTACTCTTCATTTCCTCTTGGCTCATACTGATAGTTTCTAAGTCCTTTTTGATGCTGTTGTCATTCTCAGCAAGTTGCTTTTAACATCTCTGGAGTTCTTTGTAGGTCCCCTGGAGTTGTTGATAGTTTTCTTTGAGCTGGCTGAGCTCTCTGAACTTCTCTATCATTGTTCTTTTGAATTTCATATCTGATAGTTTGTTTCCCTCTGTTTCATTTAGTGATCTTTCTGGGGATTCTTCCTTTCCTTTTGGTGATGGACTGATTCTTTTTTTCCCCATTTTGGGTGTCTGTTGTTGCTTGTTTTTTTCTTGGATTAATTCTTTGATTCCCTGCCTTTGTGGAAAACCCTTCTTAGTTAGGAGATTTGTGGAGTTCGGTGTTGCAGTCTCTAGCTTTTCTCCACTTGTTGCTCTTGTGGTGGCCTTTATGTCGTTTACTTGGGCTGTCTGGTTGTATTTTGGATTGGTTGTGTGTGTTGCTTCTTTCCTTCCAGTTGGCTGAGTAAGACACTCCTTCTATCCTTTCTACCACATTGTTTTTGAGCTGCTTCTAAAACAGAACCACCAGTCCAGGCAAAATAACCAGACCTTCCGAGATATCTTTCTCCTTTACTCCCAATTTTGACAGCCTATGAGCATAGCTATATACCCATACCCTCCAAGGTAACCCCCACTCTTAATCACACCCTCAGCTGTGACTGAGCCAGTCTTAATAGGGAGGTAGATATAGTAAGACTGTTGTACAAGGGGAAAAAATGATTAAGTTGACTAAAGTGTAGATAGTTTTGAAGGGTGCTGAGGAGTAGCAAAGATAGCAGGGATATAAAAAAGAGAAAACCAACTTTTCTATTCTATAGAAATGAGGAGAGGGAGAATCAGAAAGCCTCAAGTATGAGCGAACCGTATAAGCCTATATATATAGTTGCCCCATCTACCTCCCTGTTCACCCTTAATGATCCCTGATTGGTCTAGGTGGAGCTAGGACCTGTGTGCTTTTAGCGGAAAAAAAATAAAAAAATAAAAAAGGAAAGAAAAAAATAAAGAAAGGGTTTAGGTGGCTGGGGAGGGGAGGAATACTTAGATTGAGGATTGGGAATGAGTTGTAGCAGGAGAGTGAGTAGACTTTTAATTAAGGGTAGGAAAGGGGTCTTGGGTATTTAGGTGGATTGAGATAGGGGAGGTCTAAAAATATGTAAGTTGGGATACACTATGTTATAAATAGTATTTACTTAAAATGCACCAATTATGAGGGTTGGAAGTAACTTTTGAAATGAATATGTTAGGGATTAATAGTTCATGTAGCTCTCTGTGTAATTGAGGTGCTTGAGATTAGCAGTGGTCCATTTCCTAAGTCTGCCTCTTTTTCTGGGTCAGGTCTCTGCAGTCTACAGTCTAGCTGTGTGGTCTTGGAGTGGCAGGGCCTATGACTGTCACAGTTAGGGCTGATTTTGAGTATCAGCCCCCAGGTAGGCTGGGCCTCCAGTAGCCTAGCTGGGTTTCTGTGCTGCTAGTGTTTTGGGGCCCTCCCTTCTCTCATTGGTTCTATGTGAAGACCTGCAGGGTGCTTCTGTGGTGTCTATACCTCCTCCTCCCCCTCTAGCTCCTGGGGGAGGTTCCTGCCTGCGATGGGCACCTGGCTCCAATGTGGGGTGGCCTGCAACCTGGCTGGCTCTTGTGATGGCTGTCCCTACCCCCGAAGTTCCAGGACGAGTTAGCCCCTGTCCGATAACAGCACCTGGTTCCCCCAGGACAAAGGCTAACCCTCCAAGCAGTCCATCTCTTTGAGGAGTTTTTCACCACTGCCTCTGTGATGCTTGTCTGGCTCCCCAGAGGGTCCAGAGTGCAGCCTGCCGGCTAACGCTACTCCTCTAACTCTAGCTCCTTGAGGAGGCCTTTGTTACCTGCAATGGGCATGCCAGTTGCACCAGCTGCAAGCTCCTGGCTCAAAGTTTCGAGATTTTGTGAGAGCCTGTGGCAGGTGTGGGTGCGCAGGGCTGGGCCCTCACCCTCTTCTGGGCTTGGTGCCGCTCTCTCCCTGGTGGAGCAGTGTCAGGACTTTAGGTCTTTGTGGGAGCCTGTGCACCAGTGGAGGTGCATGGGGTTAGGTCTCCCTCCTTGCTGGGGCTCTGAGCCGCCCTCTCCCTCGTGGTGCAGTGACACAGTTTTTGGCCTTCTCGCTGCTTTTGTGGATGCACTTCCCCACTCCCCTACTCCTGCTCCCCTTGGTCCTCTCCTCCTCTGCCTCTGGCCCAGGGAGGAGCTTCCTATCTCTCTGTCTCTGGAGCAAGGCTCTCACACAGTCCCTCCCGCAGGAATTCAATTCCTCATTCCCTCCAACGTTTGCACTCACTGCCCACACTTCACTGCTCATATTTCTAGTCTCCAGGGAGCCTGGAGCTAGCTTCAGTTAAAGACACCCCTCTGGGTAGAGCCACCACTACCCAGAGCCAACCTTGGCCCACCAGCCAGTTTGGAACTATCTCACCTACTCTCCTGTAGGTCTCTGCAGCCTCTGGGCTGTGCTCCCCTAAGTCCAGATGCTGACCACTCCAATTCTTAGGGACCTGCAGACATCTCCTGCTCCATATCCTATCCTCCAGCTGCTCTGGCACTAGAGAACGCCATCAGCACTGCTCTCTACTCTGTTGCCATCTTCTTTTTTTTTTTTTTTTCTCCCAGCACTATGTTGAATAAGAGGTGAGAGTGGGCATCCCTATCTTGTTCCTGATCTTAAGGGGAACACTTGTAGTTTTTACCCATTTAATATAATTCTAGCAGTGAGTTTGTCTTATATATCCTTTGTTATATTTAGGTATGTTCCCTCTAACCCTATTTTGCTGGGAGTTTTTATCACAAATGGGTGCTGGATTTTATCAAATGCTTTTTCTAAGTCTATTGATATGATCATAAGGTTTTTATGCTTCATTTTGTTTATGTGGTGTATTACATTTATTCACTTGTGAATGTTATACCATCCTTGCATCCCTGGGATGTATTCCACTTGATCATGGTGTATGATCTTTTTGATGCATTGCTGTATTCAGTTTCCTAATATTTTGTTGATGATTTTAGCATTTATGTTCATCAAGAATATTGGCCTATAATTTTCTTCCTTTGCAGTATCTTTATCTTGTTTTGGAATTAGAATAATTCTGGCCTCATAAAATGAGTTTGGGAGCCTTCCATCCTATTTTTACTAAATAGTTTGAGAAGGAGAGATGCTAGCTCGTCTCAGAATGTTTAGTTAAATTCACTGGAGAAGCAGTTCATCCCACGCTTTTGTTTGTTGAGAGTTTTTTTTTTTATTATTGCTGCAGTTTCACCAGGTATAATCTGTCTATTCAGATTCTCTAATTTTTAGTTTCGGAAGAGAGTATTTATCTAGCAATTTATCCATTTCCTCCAGGTTGTTCAAGTTATTAGCATATAGTTGTTCATAATATTTTCTTTTTAAATTTAATTTTAATTATATATATTAATATATATTTATTGTTGTTATATTATATTCATCTCATTTTTCCTCCTCTGCTCTCTCCTTCCCAACCCTTCTTATCACCCACCACATTCAATCCCATGTGTTGTTTATGTCTATGGGTCGTCCATGCTAGTTCCTTGACTACACTGTTCCCCTTCCTTGCCTCTTTCTCCCCCTCCCTTATCCCTCCCCTCTACACACTGAAAGTGTGTTCTCTGCATTTGTCTCTCTGGTTCTGTTTTGTTTGTTTGTTCATTAGTCTCCTGTATTAAATGAGAATGTGTAGTATTTAATTTTTGCCACCTGGCTTATCTCACTAAGCATGATACTCTCCAGTTCCATCCATGTTATCACAAATGGTAGGAGTTCTCTCTTTTTTTTCTGCTGCATAAAACTCCATTGTGTAAATATACCAAAGTTTTTTGATCCATTGGTCCACCAAAGGGCACTTAGGTTGTTTCCAGCACTTGTTTTTTGTAAATACTGCTACTATGAACATAGGGGTGCATACGTTCTTCTGAATTGGTGTTTCAGGATTCTTTGTGTATAATCCTAGCATTGGAATCACTGGGTCATATGGCAGTTCTATTTTTAGTTTTTTGAGGAAATTTTATATTGTCTTCCATAGTGGCTGCACCAGTCTGCATTCCCACCAGTAGTGTACCAGTGTTCCCTTTTCCCCCACATCCTCACCAGCATTTATTGTTTGTTGGTTTGTTGATGATGGCCATTCTGACAGGTGTGAGGTGGTATCTCATTTGTAGTTTTAATTTGCATCACTGTGATGGCTAATGATGTTGAGCATTCTTTCACGTGCCCCTGGGCCCTTTGTATGTCTTCCTTGGAGAAGTGTCTGTTCAGGTCCTTAGCCCATTTGTCAATTGGATTGTTTATCTCCCTGGTGTTGAGTCATATTAGATCTTTATATATTTTGGAGATCAAACCCTTGTCTGAGGTGTCATTGGCAAATATGTTTTCCCATATGGTTGGTTCCCTTTTTATTTTCTAAATGGTTCCTTTAGTTGAGCAGAAGCTTTTTAGTTTGATGTAGTCCCATTTGTTTATTTGTTCCTTCATTTCCTTTGCCTTGGGAGGTATTTCAGTGAAAATTTTGCTGCATAGGATATCTGCAATATTTTTGCCTATGTTTTTTTCTAGGGCTTTTATGGTGATTCTGCTTATGTTTAAGTCTTTTATCCATCTTAAGTTTACTCTGGTGCATGGTGTAAGTTAATGGTCTAGTATCATTTTTTTGCATGTGCCTGTCCAGTTCTCCCAATAACACTAGTTGAAGAAGCTATTTGCACTCCATTTTATGTTCCTTCTCCCTTTGTAGAATATTTGTTGCCCATAGAGTCCAGGGTTTATTTCTGGGCTCTCTATTCCATTCCATTTATCTGTTTGTTTGTTCTTGTGCCAGTACCAGACTGTTTTGGTTACTATGGCTTTGTAATATAGCTTGATGTCTGGTATTGTGCTTTCTCCTACTTCATTCTTCTTTCTCAGAATTGCTGTAGTTATTTGGGGTCTTTTTTTGACTCCATATGTATTTTTTAACTATTTTTTCTAATTATGTGAAATATGATCTTGATATTTAATGGGATTGCATTGAATCTGTATATGGTTTTTGGTAGTATGGACATTTTAATGATGTTAATTCTTCCCAACCATGATATGGTATGTGCTTCCATTTATTTGTATCTTCCTTAATTTCTTTCTTCAGTGTTACATAGTTTTCTGAGTACAAATCCTTCACTTCCTTAGTTAAGTTTATTCCTAAGTACTTTATTTTCCTTGTTGCTATGGTAAATAGAATTTGTTTTCTAGCTTGTTTCTCTGATGTTTTGTTGTTGGTGTATAAAAGTGCCTTCGATTTCTGGATATTGACTTTGTATCCTGCTATTTTGCCAAATTCAGTTATTAGGTGGTGTCGTTTTTTAGTGGAATCTATAGGGTTTTGTATGTACACTATCAAGTTATCTGCAAATAATGACAGTTTTACTTCCTCCTTTCCAATTTGGGTGTCTTTGATTCCTCTTTCATGTCTGATTGTTGTGACTAGAACTTCCAAGACTATGTTGAATAGAAGCAGAGAGAGTGAACACCCTTGCCTTGTTCCTGACCTTAAGGGAAAGGCTTTCAATTTTTGCCTGTTGAGTATGATGTTAGCCTCAGGTTTCTCATATATGGCCTTTATTATGTGAAGGTATATTCCCTCTATTCTTATTTTACTGAGGGTTTTAATCATAAAAGGGTGCTGTACTCTATCAAATGCTTTTTCAGCATCTATTGATATGACCATATGGTTTTTGTCTTTCATTTTGTTTATGTGGTGTATTACATTCATTGATTTGTGAATATTGAACCATCCTTGCATCCCTGGGATGAATCTCACTTGGTCATGGTGTATAATTTTAAAAATATATTGCTAAATCCTGTTTACCAATATTTTGTTGATAATTTCCTAATCTAACTTCATCAGAGATATTGGCCTATATTTTTCTTTCTTTGTTGGGTCTTGACCTGGTTTTGTGATTAGAATAACACTGGCCTCATAAAAAGAGTTTGGGAGTCTTCCCTCTTCTTGAATTTTTTAGAATAGTTTGAGGAGGATAGGAGGTATTTCTTCTCTAAACGTTTGGTAAAATTCACCTGTGTAGACTTCTGGACCAGGGCTCTTGTGCTTTAGGAGATTTTTGATTACTTCTTCAATTTCACTAGTTGTTATTGGTATATTCAGGCTTTTTGCTTCTTCTTGTTTGAGTTTTGGTATGTTATACATTTCCAGAAATGTGTCCATTTCACCCAGGTTGTCAAATTTCTTGCCTTATAGTTGTAGGTAGTAATTTCTTAAAATCTTTTGCATTTCTGTGGTATCAGTTGTGACTTCTTCTAGGTCATTTCTGATTTTGTTTATTTGGGTCCTCTTTTTTTTTTTTTTTCTCTTGATGAGTCTTGTTAATGGCTTGTCAACTTTGTTTATCTTTTCAAAGAACGAGCTCCTGGATTTGTTGATCCTTCAAATTGTGATTTTAGTCTCTCTGTTGTTTAATTCTGCTCTGATCTTGATGGTTTCCTTCCTTCTGCTTGCTCTGGGTTTTGTTCGTTGTTGCGGTTCTAGTTCTTGAAGCTTTATGGTTAGGTTGTTTGTATGAGTTTCTTCTAGTCTTTTCAGGTAGGCCTGTATTTCTATGAATTTCCCTCTGAGGGAAGTGTCCCATAGGTTTTGGGGTGTTGTGAATTCATTTTCATTTGTTTCCAGATACTATTTGATTTCTTCTTTGATCTCATTATTCACTCATCCCTTACTTAATAGCATGTTATTCAGTCTCCATGAATTGAACTGTTTTTGGATTTTTTTCTTGAGATTGGTTTCTAGTTTCAAGCCATTGTGATTTGAGAAAATGCTTGGCATGATTTCAATTTTCTGAATTTGTGGAGGTTTGTTTTGGGTTCTACCATGTGGTATATTTTTGAGAATGTTCCATGTGCATTAGAAAAGAATGTGTGTTTTGCTTCTTTGGGGTGAAAAGTTCTGTGTTAAGTCCATTTCATCTAGAGTGTTATTCAATACTATAATATCCTTGGTGTTTTTTTTTGCTTTGAAGATCTGTTCATTGTTGATAATGGGGTATTAAAATCCCTTACTATTAGTGTATTGCAGTGTATATCCTTCTTGAAGTCCTTCAAGATTTTCCTTGTATATTCAGGTGCTTCTATGTTAGGTGCATATATATTTATGAGGGTTATGTTTTCTTGGTGGATTGTTTCTTTAAGTATTATGAAATGTCCTTCTTTATCTCTTTTTATGTCCTTCATTTTGAAATCTATTTTGTCTGATATAAATATAGCTACCCCAGCCTTTTTTTCATGTCAATTTGCTTGAAATATATTTTCTATCCCTTCACTTTCAGTCTGTGTGGATTGTTTGTTCTGAGGTGGGTCTCTTGAAGACAGCATATATGTGGATCATGTTTTCTTATTCATTCAGCTACCGTATGTCTTTTTATTGGTGCATTTAATCCATTTACATTTAAGGTTATTACTGAGAGGCACTTCTTCATTGACATTTCCCCCCCTTTGTTCCTGTATTCCTTTCTGTCTCTCTTTGTTTCTTCATCTTTTTAAAGCAGGCCTTTTATCATCTCTTGCAGTGCTAGTTTGGTGGAGTTATATTCTTTTAGCCTTCTTCTGTCTGGGAAACTTCTTATTTCACCTTCTATTTTGAATGATAGCCTTGCTGGGTAGAGTATTCTTGGTTGCAGGCCTTTGTTTTTCATTACTTGGAGTTTTTTTGTTTTGTTTTGTTTTGTTTTGTTTTGCCATTCCCTTCTGACTTGTATTGTTTCTGCTAATAAATCATTTGATAACCTTAGCAGATCTCCCTTAGATGTTATTTGCTCTTTCTCTCTTGTTGCTTTTAGGATTCTCTCATTATCTTTGAAGTTTGCGAGTTTAATTATGAAGTAGGTCTTGGAGTAGGCCTGTTTGGGTTCATCTTTATTGGGACCTCTGTGCTTCCTGAACTTGTGTGACCCTTTCACTCATCATGTTAGGAAAGTTTTTTCTTTTTTGTCATTACTCTTTCAAACAGGTTTTCTATCCCTTGTTCCTCTTCTTCTGGTATCCCTATGATACAGATATTGTTGCATTTCCTGTATGTATGTTGTCCTGTATCTCTCTTAAAACCTCTTCATTGTTTCTCAGTCTTTTTTCATTTTGTTGCAATGTCTGGTTACTTTTTTCCCTGTTGTCCTCCAATTTGCTGATCTGGTCCTCTGCTTTGTCTAATTTGCTTATAATTTATTCTATTGTGTTCTTCAGTTCTGAGATCATGTTCTTCATTTCCTGCTGGTTCTTATGATTGTTTCTATGTCTTTTTTTAAATGCTGGTGTGATTTTCCATAAGTTCCTTGTAGTTGCCCTGGAGTTCTTTGTAGTTTTCTTTGAGTTAAGATAATTCATTGAGCCTTCTTGTAATGATTTCTTTGACTTCCATGTCTGATTGCTTGCTAGTTTCCATTTCAATTTTCTGTCTGGTGATTTCTCCTTTCCTTTTGGTGATGGACTGATTCTTTTATGCCCCATTTTGGGTGTCTGTTATTGTTTGTTTTTGTCTTGGATTCATCTGTTTTGATTCCTTGCCTTCGTGGAGTGCCCTTCTGTGTTAGGAGATTTGTGGGGTTCAGTGTTGCAGTCTCCTAAATTTCCTCAACTTGTTGCTCTTGGGGTGCCATTTATGTCATTAACTTGGGCTGTCTGGTTGTATTTTGCATTTGTTGTATGTGTTGCTCCTTTCACTCCAGTTGGCTGATTGAGAAATATTCTTTCTATCACATCTCATATACTGTTTTTGAGCTTATCCTAAAACAGACCCAACAGTCCAGACAAAATAACCACACCTTCAAAGATACCTTTCTCCTTTAATCCCCCTTCCACTGTCTAAGGACCTAGCTACATACCCATACCTCCAAGGTAACCTCCACTTTCAATCACACCCTCAGCTGCAACTGAGCTAGTCTTAATAGGGATGTAGATATAAGACTGCTATACAAGGGGGAAAGTGATTAAGTTGACTAAAGTATAGATAGTTTTGAAGGGTGGAAAGGGGTAGCAAAGATAGTGGGGATGCGAGAGAGAAAGCCAACTTAACTCTTATATAGAAATGGGGAGGGGAAGTCAGAATGCCTCCAGAATGAGTGAGCAGTGTAAACCTATAGATATAGTTGCCGCATCTATCTCCCTGTCCGCCCTCAATGAGCACTGATTGGTCAAGGTGGAGCCAGGACCTGTGTGTTTTTAGCAGAAAAAAGGAATGTGTAGTCCCTAGCAGTGCATCCACAAAAACAAAAGTTTTAAGAGGCTGTGGAGGGAAGGAATACTTAGATTGAGGACTAGGAATAAATTGTAGCAGGAGAATGAGTAGACTTTAAAATAAGAGTAGGGGAGGATCTTGGGTAGTTAGGTGAATTGAGAGAAGGGAGGAGTAAAAAATAAGGGAATTGGGATACGCTATGTAATAAACAGTAGTTAAAATGCACTAATTGTTGAGGGTTGGAAGTAACTTTTTTAAATTTAATTTTATTGTTGTTGTATTACATCCATCCCCTTTTTTTGCTCCCCTCTGTCCCCCTCCCCACCCGGAAGTAACTTTTGAAAAGGATATGTTAGGGATTAATAGTTCATGTAGCTCTCAATATAACTCAGGTGTTTGAGATTAGCAGTGATCCGTTTCTCGGGCCTGCCTCTTTTCCTTGATCAAGTCTCTGCAGTCTACAGTCAGTCTGTGGAGCCTTGTAATGGCAGTGCCTATGGCTGTTATAGTCAGGGCTGGTTTTGAGTGCCCCACACCTGGTAGACTGAGCCTTAGTAGCCTAGCTGAGTTTCCACACTGTGGGCATTTTGGGGCCCTCCCTTCCCTCACTAGCTCTGTGTGAAGAACTGCAGGGTGCTTTTGTGTTGTCGGTGGCTGCTCCTCCCCCTATAGCTCCTCAAGGTGGTTTTTGCATAAGATGGGCACCTGGCTCCAAGGGGGCATGGCTTGCAGCTTCATTTGCTCCAATGATGGCTAACCCTCCCCCTCCAGCTCTTCAAGGAGGTTTTTGCAGCCCATGTCTGCAAACAGCACCTGGCCCCCAGGGGGCCGACAGTGTCATTTGTGGGCAGTGCCTAGCCCTCCCCATCCAGCTCTTTGTGGAGGTTTTCCCTGCTTTTGATGGGACCCTGGTTCTGTGGGGAGTCCCGCAGCTACAGCACCAGTGATGGCCAGCCCTTTCCCTCCAGCTCTTCAAGGAGTTTTTTGCCACCTGCAATGATTGTGCTGATTGTACCAGCAGCAAGTTCCTGGTGTGCAGTTTTGAGCTGTAGTTTCAGTGGGAGCCGGTGTGACAGTGTGGGCATGTGGGGTTGGGCCTCCCTTCTAGCTGGGCCTCTAAGCCGCCCTCTCCGCAGGTGGTGCAGCAGCACAATTTTTGGCCCTCTCTCCACCCCAGCTGGTGCACTTCCCAGCTCCCCTGCTCCTGCTCCTGGTGGGTCTCTCCTCCACCACCTCTGTCCCAGGCTTCCTCTCTCTCAGCCTCCAGAGCAGGGCTCTCCACACAGTCCCTTCCCTGCAGGAGTTCAATCCCTCAATCTCCCCGAGTTTGCACTCACTGTCCACACTTCACTGCTCAGATTTCTAGTCATCGAGAAGCCTGAAGCTGTCCTCAGAGCCACCCCTCTGGGCAGAGCCACCACTGCCCAGAACCAACATTGACTCACCGGCTGGAACTGTCTCACTGGCTCACCTGTAGGTTTCTTCAACCTCTGGGCTGTGCACTCCTGAGTCCAGATGCTTACCGCTCCAATTCACAGGGACCTACAGAAGTCTCATGCTCCTTACGCTATCCTCCAGCTGCTCCGGCTCTTGAGAATGCTGACAGCACTGCCATCTACTCTGTTGCCATCTTTCCTCCCCATAATATTTTCTTATAATCCTTTGCATTTCATTAGTATCAGTTGTTCTTTCTCCTCTTTCATTTCTGATTTTATTTATTTGGGTCTTCTCTTTTTTTCCTTGATTAGTCTCCTTAAAGGTTTGTCAGTTTTGTTTATTGTAAAAGAACAAGGTCTTGAATTCATCTTTATATCATTTTTTAGACTATTTCATTTATATCTGTTCTGATCATTATTATTGCCTTCCTTCCTACGCACTTTGGGCTTTGTTTATTATTCTTTTTCCACTTCCCTTAAGTGTAAAGTCAGATTGTTTATTTGAGTGCTCTTTTAATTTTTTTTTTTTTTTTTAAGATGGGCCTGTATTGCTATGAATTTCCCCTTTAGGATTGCTTTCCCAGTGTCCCATAGATTTTGGATTGTTACACCCTCAGTTTCATTTATTTCACGGTACATTTGACTTTTCCTTGATCTTTCTGTTGACCTGTTCATTGTTTAATAACATGCTTTTTAGGTTCTATGTCCGCCTGCTTTTCACTGTTCTTATAAATGATTTTTAGTTTCATAGTATTGTGATCAGAGAAGATGCTTGATATGAGTTCAATCTTCTTAAACTTATTCAGACTTGTTTTGTGTCCTAATATATGATCTATCCTAGAAAACATTCTATGTGCTCTTGAAAAGTATGTATATTCTGCTGCTTTGGGGTGAAATGCTCTGAAGGTATCAATTAAGTCCATTTGATCTAGTGTGTTGTTTAAAGCCACTGTCTCTGTTGATTTTCTTTTTGGAAGGTCTATCCATTGAAGTCAATGGGGTATTAAATCACTGACTATGACTGTATTTCTGTCAGTCTCGCCCTTTATGTTCATCAAGATTTGCTTCACATATTTAAGTGCTCCTATATTGGGTGTATACATGTTTATTAGAGTAACATCCTCTTATTGGGTTGTTCGCTTTATCATTATGTAGTATCCTTTTGGTCTCTTACTATAACCTTGGTTTTAAAGTCTATTTTATTGGATATAAGTACTGCAACCATAGCTTTTTCTTCCATTTGCATGAAATATCCCTTTCCATCCCTTTACTTTTAGTCTGTGTGTATGGTTGGTGTGGACCATATCCGTGCAAATTTTAATTATATTGACATTGGTTGGATACTTTCTGGACAGACCTCATATACTGTATGGCTCTTGTTTTCTTATTCATTCATCTACCCTATGCCTTTTGGCTGGAACATTTAGGCCATTTACATTTTGGATGATTATTGATAGATACCTACTTAGTGCCATTTTATTGTTAGACTGTTTTCCTTTGTTGTTTTTGTTGTTGCTGTTTTGTTTTGTCTTTGTTTCTCTTTTCCTTTTTCTTAAACAAGCCCTTTAACATTTGTTGAACTGGTTTGGTGTTTTTTAACAACCTCCTTTAGCTTTTTCTTGTCTGGGAGGCTCCTCATTCCATTTTAAATAATAGCCTTGGTGGATAAAGTAGCCTTGGTTGTAGGTCCCTTCTTTTCACCTCCTTGAATATTTCATGCCACTCCCTTCTGACCTGAAATGTTTCTGTTGAGAAATCAGATGACAGTCTAATTGTTGCTCCCTGTATGTAACTACCTTCTTTTCTCCTGTGGTTTTTAGGATTCTATCCTTGTCTTTAAGCCTTTTCATTTTAGTTATGATATATATTAGTGTAGGCCTCTTTTCCAACTTGTTTGGGATTCTCTGAGCTTTGTTGTGTGTCTTTTTCATTCACCAGGTTAGGGAAATTTTCAGCAATTATTTCTTCAAATAGGTTCTCAATCTCTTGCTTGCTCTCTTCTCCTTCTCTTATTCTTATTTCCATGATGCAGATGTTGTTACACTTCATATTGTCCCAAAATTTTCTTTAACTCTCCTTATTCCTTAAAAAGTTATTTTTTCTTTCTGCTATTCTTCCTGGGTGCTTTTTTTTTTTTTTTTTTTTTTTACTAGCCTGTCTTCCAAGCCACTGATTTGATACTCTGCTCCATCTAACCTACTGTTTATTTCTTCCAGTGTAATATTTATTTCATATATTGCATTCTTTAATTCTGACTGATCTTTTTCTTTATGATTTCTATGCCTTTTATCTTTTTACTTTTTTAAAGATTTTATTGATTATTTTTAGAGAGATGGGAAGGGAGAGAGGCAGAGAGGGAGAGAGACATTAATGTATGGTTGCCTTTCACCTGCCTCCACCTACAGACCTGGCTGGAGACCTGGCTTACAACCTGATTATGTGCCCTCGCTGGGAATCGAACCAGTAACCTTTGGGTTCACAGGCCAGTGCCTTATCCACTGTGCCACCAGCCATGGCTATGTCTTTTTTCATGATGTTGAGTATCCTTATAATCATTACTCTAAACTATCTTACCTGATAAATTGCTTGCCTCCATTTCATCTAGTTCTTCTAGATAATTTTCTTGTTCTTTTATTTGTTTTTTTTTTTCTTTGTCTTTCCATTTTGGCTGCTTCTTTGTATTTTCCACCTTAGTTGTTAAAGTAGTCAGTGATATAGCCTTTAGTTATAATCAGCAACCCAGCCTTAGCACTACAGGGTGGAATATAGTAATTCCCATGGACAGGGATATTGCTTCTCCTCAGGCTGATGTCATTTGGAGAGGAGAGCTATGCCTGAGAAAGATGGCTTCTGCGGTATGGGGAGTGACTCGGCACAGGGATCCCTGGTGGTTGTTTGCTCAGTTCTCCCCTAAGAGACACCAACTCCAAACTCTCCTTACGTGTCTCTAATCCATTCTGCTCTCCCTCTGCTAGAGCCCAAGATAAGTGACTGCAAATGAATTTTGTGCATTGGTCTTTGAAGAGGCTCTCTATGTCTCTAGCTATCTCTCTCCAGCAGACAGAAACCTGGCTGCTTTTAATAGCTAGGTGTTATCTGGGTTCCTTTGCCCTGGGGAGGCCTGCTTAGTGTTTCAACCCCACACTTCTTAGTGGGAACCCTACAACTGCTGAAATATCCCTCTGGAACTTCAGCTACCACCCATGGGAGCCCAGTCATCCATCTTGCACCTCCCCCACCCTCCCTACCAGTCTTGTGGTGAAGTAGTTTCTTTTGTCTGTCCATAGTTATAAGGCTTCTCTCCAGCTATTGTTCAGTTGGTTATTCAGGATGATTTCTCTACAATTTAGTTGTAATTCCAATTTGGTCCTGGGAGGAGGTTAGTGTAGCTTTCACTTATTCCTCCACAATCTTGGATCCCCCTCACAAAATGGGATTGTTAACAATAAATGTTAGACCTTGGTTCCTCAGTTTGGTGAAGAAAGAATTCAGAGTTAAGAACTCTAATGCAAGAGAAAATTTATTTAGAGAAAGAAAGTCACAGAGGCAGAAGAAGTGAGCCAGCTGGGCTGCATGGATTCAGGAAACAAATTACAGAGGCAAAAGAAAGATTCCTGGAGTTTAAGACAGAGAAGGTGTTACACAACCAGCCAGTGGTGTTCCAGAGCAGTAGTGTGGTTCAACTGCTCCCAGCCAAGGGACATGACTACAGAGATAAAAGTTTGGTATAAAAGGAAAGTGGTTGTTTTTAAAGTCTATACAGTTTTAGGATAATGGCAATTTTCTGTTGTTCAGTCCCCAAAACAAATCATCCTGCCAAGCCAGACCAGTTTCAGAATAGGATGCTTAAAGGTACCATTTTTAAAGAAGTCTCCTGAAGGCTTTATGTAGGTTTTTCTTCGCCACCAGCTCAGGGACGTTCTCCTGGAATTCTGAACCTGTAACTCCAATCTGCGCACTGCAAAACCTAACAAGGCCTAAATGTTATCTCTAGTTTGACCAAAGCTCTGTTTCTGTAGTCAACGGAAGTGGGATTTTGTTCTTAAAATTATTTGATGCAGGTCAGAACCTCATTATCTGAGGGCTTAATATTTAAGGGAGTAGTCATGCAAGGGCTTGTATGGGAATCATATGAGGCTATTCTCTGGCCCCTTTGTTCCTTCTTTAAGGTGATCTAAAATTGTATAACTAGTCATTTGAAAGGTTAGGGGGTCTAAACTGCATAACTAGTGACATGCTAGGGGAGGAAAGGTACCCTAGATATAAGGTTGTAGCCTATAATAGTTGTTTTCTTTAGGTTTTTTTTTTTTTTTTTCATTGTAGGTACCCAGAATTTTCTACCCTGTTGACATTCCATACCAGGTTTACAGATGCTGTTGTGCCCATGCCTACTCCATCAGGATTACTCTAACTTTCCAAAGGTAGGTTATCATAGATTCAAAAAGATAATAGAAAAGCTCAGTTAAAGTAAAGATGGACCTTTGTCAAGGATAATACCACCCTAGGACATGACTACCTGCCATGACTTGCTTTTAGTTAAGTAGTTTACATTTAGACCATATGTAGTATGTAGTAACCATATGCAGTAACCATATGTGGTTACTATGGCCTCTGAGTGTGTGGTGGGAGGCTCACCATACAGGCCTCCCCTGAGCTTTTCAGGCTTAGTATATGGTCCCTTTATTGTTCAGAATTGTTATATTGGTATTTAGATGGTCCCACTGCTAATCAAGCAGCTCATATATCAGTACCCCAATTATCTCATTGAACACTCACATGCTTCCAAATAAGGTTTTTATCACATTTTACAGATATGGAAATAGGCTAAGAAGATGTTCTATCTGCCCAAGGTCACATAGTGAGAAAGGCGTAGCTCCAGAATCCCAGCTTAGCTCTTGTTCTAGAGCTCTACACATTCCATAAAACTGTCTGAACCAGCAGGATGAGGCAAGGAGGAAAAATTCATTAAAGGGGGCTTCCCAAGGCACCCAGGTCCATTCCTACCCCTGCAACTTCCATCAAATTGCCCAGTAGAGTAGAATACCAAATGCCTTTCCTCTATATCCTGGCACCTGGATGACAATCATAGCCCATTGCTACTGATAAAGGAGATTGCAAATTCTAATTTGGATTTGAGCTCACTAGCTCCCCACATGGTCCCTCTCAGATGATTAGATTGCCTTCCCCATTTACCTTCAGAAATTGAGAGTGGGGCTTTAGTCAACTGCTCATTATATTTTGTCCAGGTAACCATGGCAACCAGTATTCATCCCAGACACTGATCCACAGTCAGGTTCTTTTTCTCTCATAACCCTGCCTCAGCATTTGTGGCAAACATGCCAGGACTGAGTCACCTTAATCCTATGACTCTACACAGACAAACCAACTTGTAGATGAGATAGGACTCAAGAAGTTCATCTGTAAAATGAGCATTTCTAGTAAGTGTTTTTCAAGTTGTGGGTAATGACCCACTAGAGGATATATTAGCCTTCTATTTCTGTTATAACAAATAACACAAAGTTAGAGGCTTAAAACATTCTTTTACAATTCTGGAAGTTAGAATCAAAATGGGGCAGCAGGGCACATCCCTTCTGAAGGCTCTAGGGGAAAATCTACTTCCTGACCTTCCCCAGCTGTTAGAGGTGCCCACATTCCTTGACTTGTGGACCACATCACTGTGACCTCTGCTTCTGACCCTCCTGCATTTGTTATAAGGATCCCTGTGATTGGGCCCACTTGGATAATCTCCCCATGTCAAGACCTAAAGCTATACCTTCAAAATCCATTTGGAGCCATGCAAAGGGATTATTTAGTTTATGGGATTAGAATGTGGACATGTTGGGGAGGGGGATGGCCATTATTCAGCTTGTCACACTGGGTCAGAAAGCCAGTTAAGGGACAACAGTTTTTTTAATTCTGTTTTTAAAAGTACAACACATATAGTGTTTCTGGTTCTAGTGTGCCACACTAACATGATGTAGTCACACAGAAAAGTTTGAATCAAAGGCCCTTTCTTGTTGTATCATCAACAGAATGGCTTATTCCCTATAAAGCGATGCCTAGAGAATGGCCTTGAGCTGACTGGAAATTTTCACCCTTACTCTGGGAAGACCAGACCTTTCACAGTGTAGTATTACTGTTCCCTTCCCTCATTTATGTGGTTGAATTTTACCACATGAATCTAACAAAAGGATTGAGAATGAAAGAACATATTGCATAATAAGACCAAAGATTCAACAGCAAAGACCTATAGCATCACATGATAACTAAGTATGTATATAATATTCCTTTCTCAAGTAGGATTTTTAAAAAGACTTTAACAACTCACAGTTGAGGGTGAAAAGAGTCTACAAAACACTAAAGACTTGAATATTTCTATTTCTACCTCCCCACCATGTACAGATGTAAAAGCTTTACAATTTTTATTAACAAAAGTTCTAATTTAGATCCAGAGATTTTTTTAGTTGGAGAATACAATACATTTATTTCTGTGTTTGATATCTTGAATGTAGTCAGTTAAGAGCTGTGTAGAGTGTGAAACAGACAATCATGTAGATGATACACTGTAGCCCGGCATTAGATGGGCACCCTCGGGAAATAGCCACAGGAGGAGGTAATGACAAGGTGTAGGAGTGGAAAAGTAGCTCTCCAGGTTCTGAGAGGCTGGTGTTCAGCTGAGGAGTCTTAATTAGATTAGAAATGTTGTAATTGCACCTAAGGAAACTAAAACCTTATAGTATTCCATACACTCCTCCAAAGGGGATTTCTGTTTTTTAATTGGATTTAGAGTACAGTGGAGATGTGGCCAAATCTGTTTAAGTTCTCAGGGAAAATTGTCTACTTATTTGAAAGAATAATCTGAATTAGGAAATATTTCTTAAGTAGGATGGTAGGTTACTGCCTTGGGAACACCTGGTTCCCAGTTCATAACAGGTAAATTATGCCAAGGGTTAAGTGTGGCTTACTGCTCCCCCTCCCCATCTCGTATATGATTGGAGAAGTAAAAGGCATTGGAGTCACCTACATGCATCCTCAGAGGTGGGATATACCTAAGCCACATTGTTGATTGGATTCTCTGGCAATGGCAGGTTTTGGGGTAGGAGCTGGAAAAAACTAAGCAATGCAATCATCAATTTCCTTATTCATGTTCACATGACCAAAACTTCCCAGAGGATTATGGAAAGGTACTATGTTCACTTTAAAGAAGAATGACTGAAAGAAACAATCTTTGAACTTCATCTAATATTAATGAGAAGATAGAAGCAAGAGGCTTATATCCAGCACTTTATTTGAAAATTCAATTAGTGATTTAACATTCTGGGTCTTTTTTTGCACAGGTAATAGATAAGGCCTGGAGCTGCCACAACACCTGCTAAGACAACCACAACAGCCATAGCTTTAAAAGCAACATATCCAGCAGTCTCGTGCTCTTCAGAATCTATAACATCTGGAAAAAAAGTAGACATTCAAGTCTTAAGATCATATTTAAACCATAGGTATAATTTGAAGCTGAAGCTTTACATATGAGGGTTCCTGAGAGGAGTGAAATTAAGTCTTAAAGGACCCATTTGGGAAGTATACAACAGGATATGACCTTAAACTTTTGAGCCAAACTCCTCCTCTTCTTGTTACACACCCACTGATGTCCCACTTCCTTTTACTGACCTAAAATCAATTGGCTAATATCTGGAAAGAACCCTACAGTCCTAGCCTGCTATCTAACACAACATACCGGCACCAGTAGAAATACTTAGTTCTCCCAAGTACATTATCTCTTGCAGGTTACTAGTTAGAGATTCAGGACAGCTTAATTTCAAATTCTAGGCCTAAAATTAAGACCACCTGGGAAGAGGATATAAGATATTAATAGGAACAAGTTAAGTTTGGCAGGAGCAAGGCACATGCCTTCTAACCTATTAGTCCTACTTCTAGAAATATATCCTGGAGTTCTTGTACAGCAGGCAAATATTTAAGAGGCTTCCAATATGACATTAGTGGCAAAACTGGAAGTAACCTAGTTGGAATTCCATTTAATTATTAACAATGAGATAGGTCTCTGTACAGATATACAAAATAATTTTAAAAAGCAGTTATAGAACTGTAGGTAGAATAAAATACCACTTACGTTAAAACAGGATTTGGAGAAGGGTAAGCAAGAAGCTTAGAAGCAGCTATCCCTGGGAAGAGAGGCTGTCTTTTCTTCTCTTATTTAGGTTTACAATGAGCATGTTATCTATGCATAATTAAATTTGACATAAAGCCACAAACTTTAAACTAGGAAGGACTTTAGGCTTTGAATCCATACCTTTACCTGAAGAACCGTCTGACAACAGGAAGATAGGTCCTGGCAGGCTTATTATTTTTTTGTCTTCTTCTGTGACCCCTGTGGCTGGAGACAGATAGAGAGTTTGAGCTCTGAAGTAGTAAGTGGTGGTAGTAAGAGGTGTGTCCATGGAGTTTCTAGAGCAAATGTCTGTGGCATCCTTGCTCTCCTATGTAGTTTGCCTGCTTTTGTAGAACAGGGCACACACATTACTGTAAAGACAGGATGGATTCTCAAAGATTTTTTTTGTTTTTTGTTTTGATTCTCAAAGAATTTTAAGCTCTGGGTCTACCTAGACTCAGGAAGAGTAATCTTTTAGAGTCATAGCTACATAAGATCAAGCTTGTCAGTAGGACTTCTCAAGAGCCTGCCCATCTCGATCTTATACAGGCAAGATCAACTGTGCTAAGGTTTCTTGGGCTCTTGGGACTAGAAGAAGAATGAGGTACTCATTCTTCTTTAAATTCTGGAAGGATGAGGCTTGTTTTAAGTAGATTGACAGTATTTAGGACTTGACTTTTTTACCTCGCCTGCTTCTGGACGACACAGGGCACATCACAGAACACAGAGAGGAGTCAGTCAAAAGCTGATTGCAGATGAAGGCATGGCAGTGAAAATGGACCTGGAGGTGGGGAGGAGAGTCAGGTGGGATTGGAACCCTCACAGGCAGCCTATCCCAGGTGACTTGTTACTCACCAGACTGGAGAGCACTTGGGCTGCTGATATAAAGGCAAAGGTCTTCACATCAAACCTCAGGTAGTGATTAGGATAGGTCACAGAGGAGCCAACTGGATGGAAGGTGGTTCTGTGATTGTCCAGGTTGTATTCACAGCTAGGAGATACATACCAGGAAGGACAAACTCAATGTTTGTCCAATTTCAGTCACATGTAGCACCTTCAGAATTATTGCTGTACCTTCCACCTGTACATGTTACTTGATACATTACAAACTTGGCTTATCCCACAATACCCATGGAATTATAAGTTGCACATGCAGTACGATTAAAATTGCATTAATACAAGTTAAGTACCTATTTGGTTGCCTGCTGAACTCAATAAGAGCTACATGTTTTATATATGTGTCTTCATATGACATTCGCTTAATTCTTCTATTGTGAGCATTTACTATGTCCCAGGCAGTTAGTGTATGTCAGTGATTAAAAAAAAAAATTAGGAAAGTTCTATCATTTTATACTTTAGATGCTAGCAGGTAGTAAGAGCTATAAAAAAAATGTAGTGTTGGGTAGTAAGTGCTAAGCAAAGAAGAGTTAGACCAAGGAAAGGCAGGAGAGTCAGCATACTGTTGTGTCAGACTTCATGGAAGATGATACACTTAAATAAGTTTTGAATGGAATGAAGGACTGAGCTGCATAACACACTGGCTACATATGGTCCTGGGTCAGGATTGTACCTAGAGGTTAAAGAGCTTAGTTAACAGATGACAATAGCTTCAAGAAAAAGAAGATGCAGTTCTATCTAGGTGTAGACCCCAGCGGTAAAGCACAAGTGTTTAGTGCAGTCATAACTTCAGAACATTGTGGTGTTCAGGTCTAGAGTCAAATGGGCATTCAAATCACAACATTTTGCTAAGTATTACTTTGGTATAGTTATTTAAACAGAAAACTTGTGTTTCTTCTCCATAAAGTGAGCTTCCTACCATCTTGTGGAGTGATGGCATTCAAACAATGCATGTGGAATACACAGCACCTAGCAGTGCTCAGTAAATAGATTGGAGAGAAACTAGTGCCAGACATTTCTGGGAATGACTCCATTCTTTTAGACTCAGGGGTAGTAGAAAGCATGATTACTTTATTAAACCAAGGGATGATTACTGGGAAACCAGGACCCAAGTCAGGGCCTTCATGAAACAATGTTCTTTCCTCTGAAGCCCAAGAGGATTTATTCTCTCTTCTCTGGCAGTTTAATGAACTAGCTGGGCTACTTTATGTGTGGAGAATATTTACCCATTCACGATAATATTCCACCGAGGGAGAGAGACTGGGTCCATGGTGGGTGTCACCCAGCAGTCATCTACAATCAGCTTGATGTTGGGGTCAGTCCTGTTTAAGACACTCACTTCCAGATAAATTGGTTGGTGAAGGTATCTTACTACAGGGTAGTCCTTGTCCCCATAAGGTTGTCGGTAGGAGTTATCTGAAATGGAATAGAAACCTCCTTGGTACTCAAGTAGTTGATGGTTGCAATGGGAGGTTAGCCATCACTACAACTACATTTATCTTGCACCATCAGAAAGTTACACTCGAGGAAAGAGTTCTGGACATATTTAAGCATGTTTCTCAGGTTTTAATGTCTCACCTGGGTAGGATTGTAGGATCAAGGCAAGTGGACCTGGCTTCACTAATGCCCCTGGAGGGGGATGACTTTTGATACTGGTATTTGTTAGCATATCATCCATACTGTAATAGCATTTCACTGTCATTCTGGAATAATTGTTGGGGGTGGGGTATGAGGAATTGTAGGTTAAATAAAACTGTTTGAATTTAATTTGGAAAGTGAAGTAGCAGTTGTAACACACCTGAATTCTCCATCTCTAGCAATTGTGCTTGGAGGAAGATCTGCCCAGAGAGCATGTATTTCATTTTCATAGATGACTTTGTCATCCTTGAACTTAAAGTTAGGGAAAGGTTAGAGAGTATGTTTACCCATTATCTCAGAGGTAAGTCTTAACCTCTTGCTGTCTGCTCATACTAACCTGATGTCTTGTTCCACATCCATGCAGGGGTATGTGAAACCATACCAGCCCCTGAGACAGAGCTGTGAAAAAAGGCTGGCAGGATGAGTCTCCCACCTTGAGGGTGTCCAGATTGAGAGCTGGTCTTGTTTGGTAGTTACGGACTTTGATATCCATAAACCCATCCTGAGTACACAGCTCACCTGTAATTAGTTAGATGCCACGTGAATATAGTCATTTGCCGACCTTGAAGTGTGATGAAGGAAATGTTTGGTTTTTTTTACCAATAAGTACCAGAATGTATCTTAAGTCTTTAGGAAAAATACCTTGATAAGTAGCTTGAGTTACAAGGGGAGACCCTAGAGTACCTGGATAGCAGTGAAGCTGCTCTGTATGAACAGAGGGATGTTTCAACCACAGGAAGAAGGAGCAGGAGACATGGAAAGAAGTATCATGTAGACTAAAAGACCCAGGAGAAAACCCTACTGTAAGAGTCAGATTATTTGTGGTAAAGTGTAGTGGCTTGTGCCCTTATGTCCCTTCTCCCAAAATTCACAAATCTTGAGTGGTTTGGGAGAAGTTAAGGCAGGAACTAATTTTCCCTATTTGGCCTGACCTGTGTGTGATCAGGTGAATAACAAGCACAGGGGCCAAGGCAATACTGAACATCAGAAAATATACAATATTCTTTTTGAGGAATTGGAAGGCATTCAGGGAAAATCTTTTAAACTTTTATAATTCACCTAGTATAGGTTGAAAGCAATTTTATTTAGATAGTAGGCTCAGGTTCCTAATACAAAAATGTATCCAGGTTACTTACACATGGAACAGTTATTGTGGGATCTAACAGTATGTAAATTTTGGAAATGTTATCTTCCTTAGAGCCCACTCATAGCAGCTAGACTGATATCTTTGCTCTAACCAGCCTTTTGTTTTCTTCATGTGTGAACAATACAGAATCTGAACTTCTATGTACTTTCTTTCACAGGAGTACAAGAAGGACTACAGAAGAAATAGAAGATGTGGAAACTTTTTTCTTTCTTTCTTTTTTTTTTTTACAAAAAGGTCTTTACCTATAGACACTGGTGACTCACAGAGACACTCAGGATAAACCACCATGGATGCTATCTCCCGTTGGAAGTAAAAAGTCAGCTTGAGTGAAGATAAGTAGAACTGATAGGGTAGGCATTTTTCTGAGAACTGAAATAAGAGAAGAATGTCAGTTAGCAGCCACAGCCCCTCCAGTTCAGCCCAGAGCAGTCAAGAAGGCAGGAAGGAAGTGCACTGGCTACCTGCAGGGCATACTGCAGATTTAATTTGGTTTCTCTTTAAGTCAGAACAAGTGATACCCTATCACTCCTGCAGAGCAGGATGCTTCCCTTCCAGGAAACTTACTGCTTTAAACACAGGCTCTCAGATAGCCAGCACTGCAAGCCTGAATTAACAGATCAAATTCCAAAGAAGAACTAATTACCCTGCCAAGCTAGGTCTGAGTGAAAAGAACTCTACAATGTTATGTTATTGCAACACACACACACACACACTAGGTCTGAGTGAAAAGAACTCTACAATGTTATGTTATTGCAACACACACACACACACACACACACACACACACACACACATTACCTGGCAATAGTGTCAGTCAAGACTGAACTCTATGAGGACAGTTTGGGACCCTTTTGTTTCGGTTAAGCTGTCCTGTTTTTTAATAGGGAGTAAGACATCCATCATTAGAAACCTCAAAGCAGTTTGTACTATTTAATGAGCTGAGAAAAACTGAGGAAAGCTTCCCTTGTGAAGATTAAAAAGGATCAGTGTTCGCAGGTGAATTTCAGTTACTAGAGAATTCACATATGCATAGTGATCCAGTGAGACCATCCAGAACCTGAACCTGTTACACTGGAAGCTGTAATTTGTGGACAAGTCATCAGCTGTGTCAAGGTCACCTATAAGACTGGGCTTTAAGTCATACTTCCTAGGCTCACTGGTGGATGATGGAACCTACTTTCATTTGGAGAAGAGTTTTGCTGAAGTGCAGTCTTAGACCATTTGTTGCTTCTGTATCAATTCCATGCTTATGCATCTGGCTCAAGTTAACATCCCTATTTCCAAAACTCACAGATTTTAACTTTCCAGGAAACTCTGGTATGGTAAGAGTCATGTGTGTTGCATTACAGATCACAGGACCTGGAGGGAATAACAGACAGGATGTCCATGGTCAGCTTTAAGCCCCCAGAAAAATGTCTTCCACAACTGGAATTGCACCTTCCTAGGGCCTTACCTGCTATACAAGTCACTTGTGATGACAAAATGGTCCTTTGTCCAAAAATTACATAGGTAAGCTTCAGAGGCACTATGTAGAGATGACTATTACCTTGCTGGGGGTGGGGAGACAACATTTTCAAAGACATTGGTTTAATTGAATTTCCAAACAATGCTAGAAGAATAGTCTAGGTAAGCATGCACTCAAGTATTGGGCACTATTTTGGCCCAGTAGAATTTGGGCATTTTGACTAATGATTGTTCTGCAGTGCGCTAGTTTTAAAATTTTGTACTTTGTAATACCTGGCAACTAGAGCTGTTTAATGATATGCTCTGCAGCTGATCATTTCTAGACAGATCTGAACAAAATCTGCACTTATTTTATGACTATTTTGTGATGTCATCATTCTGAGAGAATGTTTCAGGACTCAGGACTCTTCTTGTTAGAGTGGCTGGAATTTGAGCACTTAGGTACCCAGACTTGTTCCAATTACATTAACTCATTTAACATACAGTCTTGATTGTTGCCTCCAAAAGCAGCAATTTGTATTATAAGACACAATATAGAATAATCATGACAAAAATAGAACAGCTTAATTCATAGAAGACTTGAGCAGTACTATCATTCTGCATTATGTGGGAGATTTAGTTCCATGGGGAAGAGGGAGGACAGACTGAAATAAGAACCATTTCTTTTATTCATCATTGTCTTTAGTATTCAGTGTAATACTTGGCATATGGTAAACTTGCAGATACTGTTGAGTGAGTTGTATTCTCAATTACTTTGAAGAGTGGCTGAGATCATGCTTGAGTTTAAAAATATTGGTCTGTGCCTGGGTGTTGGTATGAAGAGAGTCATACCTACCATGTAGTGAGTCACTCCAGTGGCATTGAATGACACTTGTACAGTCATCTTATAGCTGTCCATCAGGACATTATATCCTTGTGTCATGGCCTCCAGAAGGGTCAGAGTTAGGGCTTTTGCACCATCACCAACCTCAATGCTCCATCCCATCTGATGCTGAAGATCCTAATGTCAATAGTTTCATTTAGAGGGCAGGTCCTCCTATTAACCTTAAGATTATTGTCATCTAACATATTAATTGTGATTAAAGTTATGTTACCTTTAATAGAGAAGAAGAGTTTACTTAGGTCTATAAATTAAAAAATTACTTTCATACCATATTTTCATCAGCCATGCCAGGAACAGCATGAAAGGTAAACTGGAAGGGAAAAAAATTGTGATGTGAGGCTTTGATTTGGAAGAGAATTTCTGAATTGTGCTACCTGACAGTATGTGAAAAACACCCAGGACATCTCTGTGTAGTTCCTACACTAAGAAGCCTGGTTGTGAGATGTGGTCAGAGAAGCACAGAACCAGATACAAATTCCAGCTGTGCCCCTAGACATCTTCTCATCTCTGAGAACTCCTGGGACCAGAGGTAGTTGGAAGACCTATTCTCTCCTCCATTTGTAAGTTTAGAAACCAGGTTTTACTAGATCTGCAGGAATTAGGTATTACATCAAACCACACAGTTCCATTATTGCTATAATAAGGTACGAGTATTTCTTGATTTCTTGATTTGTTCCATTGTCTCTATTAGCTATGTTAAATTGAAATCCATGAGTGTGTGATTGGGCTGTTTTGCTCATTTACTGTATCCTATCATCTGGCATAGGTCCTGGCACATGATCCAGCTTATCAAGAGGTTTATTAATAATATTGTAGCTACTAAGTAAGTCCTTTCTGTTGCAAGGCATGGTGTGCTAAACACTGTATATACCCTCTCAGTCAATTCTTAGAGACATCCTATAAGATAAGTGTTATTTTCTCTGACTTTGGGCTTGGAAACAAAAATTTAGTGTGCTTACCATATCAATCCAAAGCCACATAGTCAATATGCAGTGAATATAGGATTTCAGCTTTAACCCTATTCCTAAACCTGACTCTGCATTGGCCATAGGAGAAGCAGCCAGACTGCTTCACTCACAGACATGAAATCCTTCATGCACAGGGTAGATCCTGGGTGCTCATCGGCTCCTCCTTGCATAGCTGGACAGCTAAGCTGATATGTGAAAGCCTTGTGTCTTACAGCAGCATTGTTGTCCATGACTTTGATCATCATCTGGTGCTGACCAAGCTGTGTGCAAATGGCATAGTAAGAACAGGAAGTGCTGGAACCTCAGTAGGAAAGGTGATTTCAGAATACCATCTGATCCTGCTGAGAGCAACACCCTTAAAATTACCCATGCTGTAGGTTTTTAGGTTCCTCATTCTTATACCAGGAGACTAGTTAGTCCTTTCAGATATCCCAGGGACTGGAGTTCAGTTTTTTTCTTATTTGACTTACCCTATGTCAGAGTATCATGGTCCTGGCTAATCTGGGGCCTCTACTGAGTATTCTAATATACTTACTGAGCATCAGTGCAGCAGCCATGGTAGTAGGAGAGCCATCTTTGAACATTTGTCCTACCTTAGGAAATTCAATCCAAAGTTGGGTCAGACAACCTTTTTTCTGTTGATGTTATTATATGTTTTACACTTTGTAGGCCATATATAATTTCTAAACTGTATTTTTTAAACTTTAAAAACATTAAAAACCATCTTTAGCTTGAGGACACACACACACACACACACACACACACACACACACTGGCACCTTGGACTGGAGGTGATCAGCTACCGGTTGTAGTATACAGAGCTCTGGTCTAAAGGAATGCAGCTCTAAGTTTTTGCCTTTTTGAAGTTAGGAAGAAAAAATGTAATTATGGGAGCTCTTTACTGTGGAATCAGATGAAATAGCCTATTAGACATAATAGGCAGATTTCTAGGGTGTACCCCAGACCTAAGTCATCAACTAAATGAGGTAAGTCAGTACTTTCCAAGTTCTCTGGGTAATACTTTTCATACTAAAGCTTGAGAACTACTTTAAAAAGTTCCTTTTGCTGCTCCTAACAACTTTGATTGGGCAATTCTGGTCCTTGGCCATTGAGGAAAACTTATTGTGCAGCTGCAGCTTGCTTTTCAACACCTGTCTTTACTGCATAGGGGTTCTCTGCCAAGCACCAAAATAGCCTCCCATTTCCCCTGGGGGTTACATATCAAACAAGCTCATGTTTGAGCATTAATTTTATCTTATCTAGGAGCTGTTGCAAGTCCTTTATCTATATTATATCATTAATTTTTAGATACAGTGTGGAAGACATACCATAATCCCCATTTTTCAATGGATAAGAAGAGGCTTAAAGAGGGTTAGCTAACTTGCCCAAGGTCATACATAGATAGTGGGAGAGCCAGGTCTCAAGCCCAAGGCTTCAATTCTGGAGTTTCTCAACCCCAGCATTATTGGCATTTCAGGCCGATAATTCTGTGTTATGTGGGGCAGGGGTTCACCCTATTCAATGTAAGCTATTAGCATTCTTTGCTTGTCCTCACTAGATGCCAGTACCAGCTCTCCCCTTCTCCAGTTTTGATAATCAAGAACGTCTCAAAAAATGGCTCTAAACATTGCCAAATTTCCTCTCGGTAGGCAACACAACAAAGCAAAACAAAGGAAAAAAAAACCTCACCCCTGAGAACCACTGCTCTACCCCAAAGTCTGTATCCTTAATTACTATGTTAGTATTAGTAACTAATAAATTACTACTTCCCAAATCACTCCTCAAGCAATTACTTACCACTGTCTTGGTACAGGTCTTATATGGGGCCCACAGGATGAGCTTTTCTGGGTTGAGGACATAAGTGCAATTCAGCATTTCAATACCAAAGGGATCTACAGAAGCCAGAGCAATTTAGACAGAGGATGGCCAAGAAGTACATTTCAGTGACAGTCAGTCAACCAAAGCTACATAGCCAAGACTGCCAATTCATTTCTAAGGCACTTTAATTACTTTACTATCTATTGTCCCAACTGGGTGAGATGACCCAAGGTTAGAGAGATGCTGTGATTAGCAGCTAAAAATTCCCCAGGAGGTTCTAAGATAAAAGAAAGACAAGGTCTTCCACTCTTGGTGGCATCATGCAAATCAGAATCCCCATGTGGCATCATGGGAACTGGATACCAGTTGCCTCAGAGTTTTGTACTCTGCTTAGCAGAAAAATGGGGCTTAGCCTCAAGTCAAGGGCTCTTTTGCTAAGATTAAGATAAGAATATAAACATTGCCTACCTATCACGGATGCATGCCATTTCTTGATGCCAAGATTGTTTGAAAACTCCACTATCATTCTATTTTTGTGGCAAGTGACAGTGCCTGAAAAGCAAGGGAAGCATTTAGGGTCTCTAAACTGTTAAGAGGCACGGTTTCCACAGAAGCATATGGAGGGATCTTTCCTTTCCAAAAGGCATCAAGGAAGGATGTCAGTTGGAAAAGAAAAAGCTTGTCCCTTACCCTCAGGGAGTTTATAAATTAGTGGTAAAGACACAACTACAATCCAAGATACCAAGCACTGTAAGGAAGGTGTTGATTAAGTACCCAGGGCTTTCCAAAATGTTCCTGAGATAGACCTGTGTTTATTAACATGCATGGGAACCAGGCTGGAACCTTGACAGTGATGCTGTTGGAGATGGAGTTGATAGGTCTGTGAAAAACTGAAGAACAAAACTTTTGTCTAAAAGATTCAATTTGAAATTTAAAAAAACTCTGAGTAAGCTCAAAGACACTTTTTAAAGGCTAAATTCTACCTTTAATCTGCCACTCTACATTCTCTAGGCTAGATGAGTTTCTAAAAACTCCTCATTTCAATTCAAACAGCTCTGATTTTATCTGTTATGTTGATATTTTCCTTAAGCATGAGTTTGTGTTTGAAGACTACTGCTCTCACAGAAGGGCTCTTAATGTTGTGGGTTGTGTTCTTTGGATGCCACAAAGCTTGAATCAGTGAGGAAATAAGCAGTGCAGATGCATTTGCAAGCTCTTTCATTTATACAGCAAACCATATGTATGCAATGGAAAAATCTAGTGACTTGCTCAAGGTAAGAAAGGGAGTGATAAAGATTGATCCATGCTTGTGCCTCTAGGCCACCTAGGCACCCTAGCTCCAACCTACTTGAAAGATTCTAAGGGTATTTCTCTCACTCAAGAGGCATACCTGAGAAAGCAGAAATCTCTAGCTGAGTAACATCTGTTAAGTTCACCGAAGACACAAGGGATAACAATAGAGAAAGGGACCTGTAGGTGCTAGAAGGGGATGGAAGAGAAAGTTTAGGAATGAACTTAACCAAGCAAGGCCATTGTGTCCCCTCCCTTTACCACCAGAATTACCTCCAGTCTGTCCTGAACCAGCCTGAGGTCCTCCCACTGTACCCTCTCTGCCAGCACGCCATGGCTAAAAGTGCTGCCAAGTCAACCGGGTACAGAGATGGACTGCTTTGTGCTTTTAGAACAGGAAACTGAATAAGACCCTGCCTACTCCCCATTGGAGACACCTGAATCTTCTCCAGCCCTCCTAGATGAGAGGAGGGATCTGGGGAAGGAGAGAGGCTTTCTAAAAGGCTGAAAAGAAGCAGAGTCCTGCAATCCTGACATTTGCCTTTGAGTATTCCAGCAACTGCAAAATCAGAGTTTCCTGAAATGATCTCTACGTAAGTCAAACACTGGGAAAAATTAGCACATCGGAAAAAAATTCCCAGGAGTAAAAAATATGGTCAAAGGGAGTACTAATCTAAATAAGAATGTCATCATGCATAGCAGTTGGGAGCGTACTGATGAGAAAACTGAGGCAAAGCAACTTGCCCAGACTTTGACTACTGACTGTCAGGGCCAGGTAGAGAACTCAGATTTTCTGAGAACAAATCAACATATTTTTTCAGCATCTTTTATTGAACTTTGAGACACCTAGATGTCTGTAACACATGTTCCACAGCAGGTGAGATATGCTCAAATTCTGTGTCTTTGTGGTGTATTTTGAGGAGTAATCTCCACCCCTTGTTAACAGGTGTTTGAAGTAGGTTGGTAGTGTTTTGGAACTTCCTTGATCAAAAGGATTATGTGGGGCTCCCATTAATATCACAAATGTCTGGGTCCCACTGAAAAGT
The DNA here is from genome assembly GCA_004026585.1 of Noctilio leporinus. Classification (NCBI taxonomy): domain Eukaryota; kingdom Metazoa; phylum Chordata; class Mammalia; order Chiroptera; family Noctilionidae; genus Noctilio; species Noctilio leporinus. Next base: position 12,473 of record PVIW01004952.1, on the reverse strand, counting down.
TGTTGAAATAGGTACTCCAGGGGTGGGGTCAGGGGGTACTATATGTTTAACAAGCACCACAGGTGAGTTTTCTTATCATCAGGAAGATTGGGGAAATACCTGGAGGAAGGGAGACAAGAAAACAAGTGGTTGCCAGTGGTTAACCTCTTTACAGGAATTAATTGGAACTGGGGAGAGGAAGCAAAATCCAGGATAAGCAGGTTTTGAAGGTAGAAATGGTGAGAGAATTTAGATCCTGAGCAGCAGCATATACGAATTGTCATTCTTCCCAAGTCTATTTTCCAAAAGTAATTTGTTACCACAATGGTTAAAACTATGAGAATATAGACAAAGGTATTTGGAAGCAAGACTCAGAGAGGCTTGTGAAGATTGTCAGAGAGATAACACGTTCATGTGTGGCTTTTCCTTCCCAGGCTCCACCCTCAGACTCACTGTAAGATTGTCTTTTCTCCAGAGTGTGGGGCTTGTCTTGGAAAGGGCAGCTGAGATCAAAGCCCAAAAAGGAGGTTTCTGGGAGGCTAAGGGGTAACACAAAGGCCCTGATAGGAGACATGCAGAAAGGGAGGACACTGGTGAGTGTGCTGAGATTAGTTTCATTTGCCACCTGAACCAGACCATACTGTGATTGGGACAGTACTGAGCAAGTGGCTTCAGGCCTCATAAGAACCAATCCTGCATGAGAGCACAAAAATAAAAATGTGTGCAGTGCAGCCAGCCATGAGAATGAGGAAGATATGGCTGTTCCATCATAAGACCGTGTCTCATATGACTAGTTGTGAAAACTAAAATCTTTCATTTTTATTTTTTATGGTTAATAGCTTTCTGTATTAATTTATTATTTTTCTATCAGAGTTGTCCCATTTTCTTCCCATTGCTCTCCCCTGCCCCACCTACCCTATTCCCTCTCCCATAGTCAATCCCCACCATTTTGTCCATCTCCATTGGTCATTTATACTAGTTCCTTGACTAAACCCTTTCCCTTCTTTCCTCCCTTCTCCCTCTCCCCACTTCCCTCTGGTCGCTGTCAGTCCATTCCTTGTGTTTATTCTTCTGGTTCTATTTTGCTCATTTGTTAGTTTTGTTCATTAGGTTCCTATTAGGTGAAATCATATAATATTTGTCTTTTACCTCCTGGCTTATTTAAGTGATATAAATCCTTAGTGGTGTACTGAATTAACAGTGGGATCTCTTTCAAATGTAAGCTTTCCACATTCTTTTCAATGAGCTTTTGTATGTTTGCTTATTTATGACAACAAGGTGTTCCCTCTCCTCTTTGAGGTTGCCCTAGTCTCTTCCTGAGTGTCATGAGGCCACTTCTCACTTGCCAACCATCAGGTATTTCTTGAAGTGAGGCTTAGGTTGTTACACATAAAGTAATGCAGAGTTGTTTCCTCATTAGGACAGGTGCATTACTTATTTCTGAAATGCAGTTCTTATAAAGTTTGTCATTCTTAAGTTCCAGGCCTGCTATTTTATTTTTTGAACAATTGTAGACATATAAGTGAAGACAACCTAAATGTCATCATCAGGAGATGTTTTGATAATCTTTGAACTACTCCTCAGGTTCTAAAAAAAAAAAATTGAATCTATGGATTAAATTGGATCTCTGATGCTGATGTTAAAGATGTCCGCAATAAAATTGGAATTTTAGAGTTGTATAATTAGTATGTTTTCATATTTTGCTTTAAGAAAAAGAAGAAACCTATGTGTGTATGTGTGTGTGTGTGTACATTTGTGTGTCTGTGTGGGAACAGAAATGAGTATTTGCATTTAAAGTCTAGAAGGGTACACCAGAGAGCTAATAATGTGCCCCTGGTGTGTAGAGACTGTGCAGGTCTATGGCAGTCCACCCCAATCTGGCTAGCTGAGCACTTCACCACTGTTTCTGTTCTGATTTGTTTGTACTCTTGCTCTTGCTCAAACAAATTCTGTATATAGGTGTGTATATATATATATATAGAGAGAGAGAGAGAGAGAGAGAGAGATAAAAGATTCCTACTTTTCTGTATTTATTTATTTATTTATGCATTAACTGCATTGTCTTTGTGATAAAATAGGCAATTAAAATCATTTTAAAGTGATAACCAACAGTCAGTTTGATTTGTATTTAAGTGATCTATAGATGCTATAGAATCAAAGGCCCCTGAGTTCAGACTTCATGGTATAGAAGTATAACACCCAAATGAATGGGTTTAGTTCACAAAGGTTACCAGGGTTCAGCTCCATGTTGCCAAATGAAATTAAGCCTAAGAGGTTTGGTAATTTTTCCCAAGATCATACAGCAAGAGAATAGTAGAGCTCCAGTGAGAAATCAGGTCCTGATGTCTGTTCCCCAGATCCATCTAATTATTAATTTCTGTGTGTTTGTGTGTGTGCATGAGGGAATATTTTAAAACTTTGTGTTTCTCATGCAGTTCACTTAGCTTTAAAAGTACAACAGGGCATTTATTAGAATTCAGCAGTATTAGAGAGATAATATAGAAACTTCTACCAATATGCTAATATAGTTAAAAATAGCTTTCAAATATCAAATATGAATTTAACTTGAAAAATAAGACTTTGTCAATGAGAATGTTCTTGAGCATCATATGATAGTTCCTTTAACAATGTAACCATACAATGTTAATGTCATAGTCTTCTTTGTATCTTTTAACATATCCAAATTTAATGAACCTCCTTACAGTGAAGGATTCAGAAAGAACTAGGATAAAGGAATAAAGGGCTTCATTCACCTCTAGATAGAAGGACTGGCCAGCTTAGGCCCTGGCCAGGTCCCTCAGTTAGTTAGGGCATTGTCCCAATATGCCAAGGTTGGAGGTTTGATCTCCAGTCAGGGCATAGACAAGAATCAACCAGCGAATGCATAAATACATGGAATAACAAACTGATACCTCTCTGTTTATCTCTCTAAATCAAACAAAAAAGAGGGCAGCTTAGATAAAAGGATGAGAAAAGGCTCAGAGGTTCTAAATATAAACTAATTTACATACAAACATTAATAGCTATGGCAATGGTCAAGACAGAAATAGAGGAAATGTTCCCATCAACAATGCAGCATATTACTTTTAGTTGATAAAATATAAAATATGTTAAATGTTTAAGTTCTGAAAGATGTGGTAGATTGGAAGTCCCAATCTACCCCTCCCCCAATATTCCTATCCTTTGCAACTGTGTTTTGCTGTCAGCCGTTCCTCTGCTCTCCTTTAACTGCCTCCTCCCTTGAATGTGGGTAATAGAGTGTGGGGAAGTGACAATGTGCCAGTTTTGAGACTAGGTTTGTTAAGGACTTTTACACCTAAGCTCTCTCTTTTAGCATTCTGCATCCACCATGAGAAAGGCCCAGACTATCCTGCCAGGTGATGGTAAATCATAAGGAGCAGAGACAGTTCATATAGCCAAGGCCATCTTAGAGCAACCAGTCCCCAGCTGACTTACCAGTTCACTGCTGATGAAGGAAGGGGCGAACCCAACTAAGGTCAGCTGAGCACAGAGGGTTGCACCAGTTGACTAGAGACTTGTGAGCTAAATCAATGCTTATGGTTTTAAGCCAGTTAGTTTGCCTCCTGCTGTTAGGCAGCACAAGAGTGGTAATAGGTGTCTGTGACTATTATTTAGAACTATTTAGAATTACTATTTCAGTCTAGGTTTAAAGTATGAAATAGTGGATATCCTTCTATGGGAGTATTTACTGAGTAATCATGAAACTTTGAAATCTCAAAAGATGCAATGAGCACATTTGCAAGAGTGCAAAGATTCTGTCTTTTAGGGGATAGCTTTCTAAAGGGAATAAGTAGTTATATAATACACAAGACCTAAGTATAAGTAACTAAGCTTAAACACATACAGGTGTCTTTTACTCTGTCCCATGTCCTTTTCTCTTTGTTAATGGCACCATAATGTGACTGTAGAGAAATTTAGTTCCCATTAAATATAATCTTGGTGATACTTTAAGTCAAGCTGTGTCTATCACCCTTTGGATGAGAGGTAGGTGCATGACTGAAGTCAATTAGACAACCAAACACACTGGAATTTTTTATCTTAATTAGGGTACCACAGGTTGGAGCTCAGCTCTTTCCCTGAAAATTATCTCTTATTTAGGTAGCAGCTGAGTTCAGTTAAATCTCCCTACCTGGCCTCTCTGTAATCTACACCTTCCTTTCTGGGTCCCCTGCAGGCTTGTAATCCACACCTTTATCATTTACATTTCACAGAAAGTCCTGGGAAGGAATAGGTGGTTTTTGAAAACCATGTGATTTGATGAGTCCATAGGAAGGAGGGAAGGAGATTTTTATAAAGGCCCACTGTGTCCATATTCTGGACACTGATGCATAAACTTTTGAGGTAGGAATAAGAAAAGGAAATAAAGGGTCCTTAAAATGAATTTTTCCCCCCAATTGAAAGCTACTAAGTCAAAAGCTGTATGGGCTGAATGTGTTCCTCACCACACTACCCAATTCATTGTGAAGTCTCAATCCTCAGTACCACAGAAAGTGGTCTGTAGGTGGGGCACCAATGCAATGTGACTGGTGCCCTTGTAAGAAGGGATTAGGACACAGACATGCACAAAAAGAAGACCTTGTGAAGGCACAGGGAGACAGTGGCCTTTTACAAGCTAAGGAAAGGGGCTTGGAATGGATTCTTACCTTAGAACCCTAGGAAAAAAACAGCCCTCCTAACACCTTGTTCTTGGGCTTCCAGCTTTCAGAGCTGTGAGAAAATGAATTTCTGTTGTTTAAGCCACCAAGTGTGAGGTACTTTTTATGGCATCCCTAGTAAATTAACACAAATTTGTAGCTTGAAATACAACTCTGTGTGGCTCTAAAACATATTCTTCTTCTACTGTATCATGATAAGGACCAGGACCAAAAAACTCCAAACAGACAAGAAATGATCCCAGTTGTTATGGAGAAGAAAAATGCAGTGGAAAGAAAAAGTTTAAGAAAATATAGAAATTACACATTTATTATTGGCCTAAAGAAGAGAGGACCTTTCCTCTATCAATAAAACTATTTCCACTCTGTTTCTTGTGTGACCGCGCTGCCATTGCTAGTAGAGTACATCCATTGAGTTCTGATTGCACACCATACATTGTGTAACCATTTTACAAATATTAACTATATTAACTTAGTGATTACTTTTGTAACAATCCAGTGAGCAACAACTAGAAAGTTATTTTGAAAGTTTTTTTTTGTTTGTTTATTCTGTATTTTTGTTGTATTCCTTTTTTTCTTTTTTTTTAAATTTTATTGTTGTTGTATTACATCCATCCCCTTTTTGCTCCCCTCTGTCCTCCTCCCCACCCACCCATTCCCCCCAAAGTCAATCCCACCTGTTGTCCGTGTCCATGGTTCGAAAGTTTTTTTTTGTTTTTTCATTTTACTGATGAGGAAACTGAGGCTCAGGGAGAAGTAATTTTCCCCAGTTAATGGTAGGATCCAATTTCTAGTGCCATGTCTATCAGTCTGCCATAAGAACCAGTGTTCTTAACCATTGCTGTACTCTGGATTTATTTCAACACATTGCCTGGCACTCACATATGCTTGTTTTTCTGATCCTGCTATCAGCTTAGAAAGAGTTGAATGGTATTGATGGCATCTGATGGTCTGCTATAGGGTGCTATATGATATGCCACCCTTGTAGAAAACTGCTGTGTTAAAACAAAATGACACTGACACAGATTTTCTAATGATCATTGTTCCTGCAGTTTTTCTGGAACTTAAGCTTTGGAAGATGATTCAGATTATATGATTACTATATATTGATTCAAGTCTTTAATTTGCAGAACCAGTAATTAATTAGGAAGGGAAAAGGCATAAGAAAAAAGGAAATTTATCTAGCTAACAAAGTTGGTTGATTCAGTGTAGATTTAAAATTCATGGTCTCTGCTTAGAACATTCAGTATGCACATTATAGAGAATTTATTTTTGAAAACCTTTATAAAACCCTCCACTGTTACAATGGAATGCCATCTGATATTTAGCATTTATAAAATGTACAGTTAAGAGAGGCCAAGAGATTCCTCATGCAAACCAGATGGTACAATAATAGCTCATTCTGTTTTTCTGGCATTAAAAATAGGACATTGAATGGCCTGAAATTTATGTGAATAAATTAAGCCCAATCAATGCTTCAGAGACATTACAATTTTCATAGTCAACTTGCCCACCTAAATATTTTTATAAATGTTTTCATTTGAGGAAGAAAAAACAAAAGGGCAAACAATGGTTCCTTTGATTGCTTCATATTTACATGTAACGTTTCTAAGGAAAACAATGCCAATGACCTTCAGTGTAGGAAAGAAAATCTTCCTTACTCTAAGAGTGATACATGGTTTCAAATGAGAAACAGGGCTCTGAAATCTCTTTTGAATAGGGAAATCCCACATCAAAGAGGTTGTAGAGGTTTATTACTGTGCTAAAAAGGAAAATGTCTCTAAGTGACATTTTCTGAACAATGCATTTGAAAATGTCTTTCCCTCAAAAACGTGTCTTATAAATCCAAGTTGAACACCTACAGCATTGTGTTAGTGATGATTCCTATAAGATTTTCATGTAATTCCCTTTACTTTCTGTATTGCCTTTCTTTTTATTAAAATTCATAATAAGATACTCATTAGGTAAAGTAATTTTGTTAAGAGCAAATGTTTTGCTTGGATCTTTTCTTTTACTGCATTACATAAAAATATGCTTCTACCATACAAGGGAATTTAATTTCCTCTGTATTTAGATATGCATAGCTTTGGAGAGCAAACACAGTCTGCTTTGAAAGCCAGCTCTCTTGAGGGGCATGGCCAGTATCATTAATAAAAATATGTGTTTCTGGGCTGCACAAGCTGTTCAATTTCTTTCCCAATTACAAGTGAATGGTTTTCCAGGAAAAAAAGGGAGAAGTCTGATTTCTACTTTGCTGGCACTGCATTTCTTGGGGTAGACTGGAAGTATCAACTACCACTAACCTTTTTCCCTGTTTTTCTTCTGTCTGAGCAAAGGAATACACAGGGCTCGGTTTTATAGGTAAGTGGAAGTTGTCAATGAATTCTCATCCAAGTGAATTCTACATCTTCTTGGCCAAGATTGAATTCCATGGTGGATGGGACAACTGGTTTGACCACCCAGCTGTCAGCTAGCTGCTAGGAAAGCAGGAGAGGCCAAAAAGTATAAACACATCAAGGAGGAGTTGAAAATACCATTGCTTTGTGGGAAGGAGGAGAAACATTAATGGAAGAATCTATTCAAGTGCTGCCCCTGGAGGGTTATTCACACTGATTTTGCCTGGGCCACTGGCAAGAAGAAATAGTTTCTAGGCAGAAGGGTCACTCAAAGTGAAATAGTTAAATGCTTGAGTGCCGAAATAAGTTGAGTTTCTAGATTTTAGGAAACAAAAGAGGAAACAAAGCCTATTGCTCTGAACTTAAGTGGCAGCCATAGAGACACAGAATCACTAATAGAATATTTCTATAAAGTTAAGGTAATATTGCAGGAATGTAGGGAGATGTGAGGGGTGGGGTTGGTTCCAAAACGAAGTTTGATGAGGACCTTGACTTGCTAGATGATAAAACAATCCCGAGAAGGGTCATTACCTCATCAGTCTTATCTTCAAAATCTCCCCACTAGTATGTATGGCAAATATTCTGTCACCTTCTGAAAGTCCAGCAGCATACTGTTGGAACAAATTCAAATACTTATTTCCACAAGAACAATACTGTCAGAACATACAGTCAAAAGGCACAACTGCCCTACAATTATTCATAGTCCAAGTGGTTAATGTCTACAATACATGCAAATACATATTAATTATTTTTAATATCTGCGTTTATCATCTTCCACCAATTTGGTTCCTTTGGACTTTAGGAAATAAAAATATAGACCAAATATTGAGCAGTAGCTCTCTTCATCTGTGAACTAAGCCACCATCACACACTTTTTTTTCCAGTTTGTAAAACCATACTTTATCATTTGTAAAAATTTGTATCTCAATTCATATTTACTACTGTAAGCTTAGGTAATATGATATGATCATGAGCAATATCCCCCAATTTTATCCACAAATAAATGAAAACTTGAATAGCTGGAGTAACTTGCCCCAGATCATATGGACTCCAGGTTTTCTAGCTTTAAGTTCAACCTTTTTTTCTCACCCTCATCTTGAAGGAAGGATTTGCAAGTTCAGGTTTTTTCTACTTCCCCTCTCCATCCCTTCTTGTTTTAAGATAGAAATTTTCTCAAGAAAATGCCAAAAGGATACCAGGATATTTACCATTTAAAAATTAGGCTGTTTTTATTATGTCATAGAAAAGTTGAAGTCCAAGTTGAAGAAACTTCCTTCTCCTCTTTGTCCTGAATCTGAAATCCTTCTTCTTCCCTGCTATAATTGCTCCTCTTTTGCTTCTATTCTCATCCTTACTGTCCTCATCATTACCATCATCACCACCATCACCTTCATCTGGCATCAGACTCCATGTTTCATTGGCACTTAGCCTTCTACTACAAATAATGCTTTTTTGAGAAGTCCTCACTCAGGTTACAAGTGCATTAATGAATGCAATTGTGTCTAAATTAAAATAAATAAATAAATTGAGGAACAACATTACCTTGTTCTCAAAGTATTCACAACTATATTTAAATATTTCACTGTCTCTGGGCTAAATTTTTTTTTTCTTTTACAGTTAAATAATGTTGCCCTCTAGGTTATTTCTATAGCTTCTATGGGTATTCTCATAAAAATCAGAAAAAGGAATGAACATTGACTCTTGAGGGCTTGTACTATTGTGAGGAAATTACAGATGAAAGGTATATTTACTCAGAGTACACAAATAATTTACTTTGGAAAAAGATTTAGACAAAGATAAATTTTGAAACTAGAACTTCTTCACCTCAATTCAATGGACTGGTATCCAAGCTTATTAAAGATTTTGTAAGAATATAGAAAAAATGTAAATGAAAAAGAAAAGACTCAATGCAAAATGGTATATATACACTGATGATGAAAACTATGTGCCCTGGCTGGTGGCTCAGTGGATAAGGCGCTGGCCTGCAAACCCAAGGGTCGCTGGTTTGATTCCCCAGCCATGGCACATTAATGAGGTTGCAAGCCAGGTCTCCAGCCAGTTCCTTAGCTGGAGGCAGGTGAAAGGCAACCATACATTGATGTCTCTCTCCCTTCCCCTCTCTCTAAAAATAACAAAATAAACTCTTTAAAAAGTATAAAAAAGAAAAAAAAAAAACTATGTAAAGCCAGTTACCACAAGAGAATGAATATATATAGTCTATCCAGAAAAAGTCCAGTTATTGCTAACAAGTTATTGCTAATATAACAATAACAGTTTGTGCAACATTGATGTAACCTGGCAGCCAAGGAGAGTGAACTGGAATGTGCATGTGTGAACAATGATGACTTCACTGTACTAGTCAGTGGGGACAGTATGTGCCAGTGAGTGAGCATGGGTACTGTGTGGCCATTGCATTCAAAATGACTGAACTAGTAGAACAACAAATCTGCATCAAATTTTGCATTATGCTTGATCAAACTATTTGGATTCAGAAGGCCTCAGCTGTGAGCACCTAGTGACTGGCACTTCATCATGACAATGTGCCTGCTCATGCACCATATCTTATGCCCAATTTTTTGGTGAAACATCAAATCACCCAGGTGACACAGTCCCCTATAGCCCAGAATTGGCACGCTGTGACTTCTGGCTTTTCCCAAAACTAAAATCACCTTTGTAAGAGGAGAGATTTCAGGGTGTTGATGAGATCCAGGAAAATACAATGGAGCAACTGATGGGGTTTGGGAAAGCTGTGTGAGATCCCAAGGTGCCAAGTTTGAAGGGGACTTAGGCATCACTGTCCTATGTACAATGTTTCTTGTATCTTGTATCATCTTCAATAGTCTCTATTTTTCATATTACATGCTGGATACTTTCTGATATATATTATATCAGATTATATATATGTATTATATATATATAATTGGAATACATATATAATCTGTTCTAATTTTATTGTAGTGTCTATAGAAAACATGGCTTGCATGAAACTTATTATTTGGTATTTGTTGAGACCTGCATTGGTTTTATTAAAAGGGCAATTCTAATAAATATTCTCTGTATGCTTGAAAGGAACAGGCATTTTCTACTGAGTGCAGAGTTTTACATTTGGCTGTTTGATCAAGCTTGTTAATTGTCTTCAAATCTTTTTTATCTTTTAAATACTCCTGGAGGATATACTTATTAATTTTAGAGACAAAGGAAGGGAGAGAAAGAGAGACATCAATGTGAAAGAGAAATATTGATCAGTTGCCTCCCGTAGTATGCTGACCAGGGATCAAACCTGCCACTTAGGTATGTGGCCTGACAGGGTATTGGATCCACAATCTTTTGCTGTATGAAGTGATGCTCCAACCAACTGAGCAACCTGGCCAGGGACAAATATTTTACAACTTTACTAATATTTGGTATGATTAATATATAACATTAAGGGTTGTATTAAAATCTGTCACTCTGACTGCAGATTTGTTCTGAGTCTTTAAGTTCAAATATTTTTTGTTTTCTGTTTTGAAACTATGTGATTAAGTACATACATATTTAAAACTAGTGCATCTTCTTGATTAATTGCTTTCATCATTAGATATTCTTTCTCTTTAGCCCTAGTAAATTTATTTTGGTTTAAACTATATTTGTCTGATATAAAAATAGCTGTACCAATTTTTTGTTAGTCTTGTTTGCTTGCCATAACTTTCCTATATTTTTGCTTTCAATATTTCTACAACTTTATATTTTAGATGTGTCTACTGTAAGTAAGATACAGTTTAATCTTCTAATGGGTGAATTTTATCCATTTATACTTTTTATTACAGATAGATTGGACCATGTTTTTGGTTTTATATCATTGTACTCATCATTTAAATGATTTTTTGTTTGATTTTTTCCTTTTCATGAAGTGAATATTTAAGTTATTAATTTGATCTTTTATTTCTTATTTTCTAGTGTATTAAAAATTACAAAACTTCCTCTAAAGTCTATTTTAATGGCATGTCATGCAATTTGATTATTTCTTTTTAAAAAATTATTGTTGTTTTACAACAGATGAAATCACAACTGATACTTCAGGAATACAAAGAATTGTAAGAAATTACTACAAACAACTATATGAAAAAAAAATATGACAACCTGGGTGAAATGGACAAATGTCTGGAAATGTATAATCTACCAAGACTGAATCCAGAAGAAGCAGAATTCCTGAGTAAGTTAATAACACCTAGTGAAATTGAAGAATTCATCCAAAATCTCCCAAAGCACAAAAGCCCTGGACCAGATGGCTACACAGGAGAATTTTACCAAACATTTAAAGAAGAACTAACTCCTATCCTCCTCAAACTATACCAAAAAATTCCAAGAAAAGGGAAGGCTTTCAAACTCTTTCTATGAAGCCAATATTATTCTAATCCCAAAACCAGGTCAAGACACAAATAAGAAAGAAAACTATAGGGCAATATCTCTGATGAACATAGATTCTAAGATTCTCAACAAAATATTGGCCAATCGGATTCAGCAGTATATTACAAAGATCATACACCATGATCAAGTGGGCTTCATCCCAGGGATGCAAGGATGGTACAACATTTGAAAATCAATCAATGTAATACACCACATCAACAAAATGAAAGACAAAAACCATATGATCATATCAATAGATGCTAAAAAAAAAAAAAAAAAAAAAACATTTGATAAAGTACAGCAACCATTTATGATAAAAAGCACTCAGCAAAATGGGAATGGAGGGAGCAAACCTCAACATCATGAAGGCCATCTATGAGAAACCTGAAGCCTACATCATACTTAATGGACAAAAACTGAAAGCTTTCCCCCTAAGATCAGGAACAAGACAAGGCTGCCCACTTTCTCCACTTCTATTCAACATTGTCTTGGAAGTTCTAGCTATAGCCATCAGACAAGAAAAAGGAATCAAAGGTATCCAAATTGGAAAGGAGGAAGTCAAACTGTCATTATTTGCAGATGATATGATAGTGTACATACAAAACCCGATGGGCTCCACCAAAAACTTACTCCACCTAATAAGCAAATTTAGCAAAATAGCTGGGTATAAAGTCAATATCCAGAAATCAAAAGCATTTTGTATACCAATAATGAAACAACAGAAAAAGAAGCGAAAAAACAAATCCCATTTACCATAGCAACAAGAAAAATAAAGTACCTAGGAATCAACTTAACTAAGGAGGTAAAAGACCTGTACTCAGAAAACTACAGAACATTGGGGAAAGAAATCAAGGAAGACACAAATAAATGGAAGCATATACCATGTTCATGGATGGGAAGAATTAACATCATTAAAATGTCCATACTACCCAAAGCAATCTACAGATTCAATGCAATCCCAATTAAAATACCAATGACAGACTTCACAGAAATAGAAAAAATACTTCAAAAATTTATATGGAGCCAAAAATGCCCACGA